>BJCM01004597.1:0-11332 GCA_018326385.1 Flaveria bidentis | reverse complement strand
CGACGACTAAGAGGGGAGGAAGGAGGAGGGACACAGCTGAGAGGGGAGGATGGAGGAGGGGGGCAGCGACGAGGGAGGGGGTGAAGGAAATATAATCGATTGAGAGGAGGCTTGGGAGGGAAATGATGTCCGAGGGTTTTTAGGTTTTTTTTTTGGGTTGGGAGAAAGGTTAGAAGATGGGTGAAAAGAGTGGGCAATGCCTTGCACAAAAAAGGTGAGAAAGACTTTTTTTAATAAAAGGTTTTCCGGAAATCAAACAACCTGTCCTCTCAAAACGTGTTCTCGTGTCTGCGTACACATGTATGAAGAGATGGGGAAAAGCTTTTTGAAAAAGAAATACCTCTTTAGACTTGGCCTTGTTATTAATTAGAGGAATATCAGTTAAGGTTTAAGCTCATACTCGAGCTCGTTTAATCTCGATTCAAATTGAACTTATAACCAACTGAATTGGAATCGCTTACGATGTGTTTGCTTGTTTAACCTATCATCATGATATTGGTTCTCATAGTTTCATTTAAATCCAAACGTAATAGTACTTTATTATTTTATCAAAATAAATTACTTTTTACATACACAATAATAAAAAGGGAAAGGCAAATTATAAATACTCAAAATGGGTTTATAATTATCATTCCATGCTTAGAAATATAACTTGTAACAAATGATCATGATTTATTGATTTTGCTACATACAATATATTCGTGTGTATATGCTTGCTACCTTTTTTAACCCATAACCTATAAAATCTTTTATAATAAAATCGTAACATCTTACACGACTAGAACCTACAACTTTTAGTTAAAAAATATACCACCTATCGACATGGCATTGCCTAGAAAGAGACTTGTTACTAGGGGGTGTAAACGAGCCAAGACGGCCCGAAAAAAGCTTGAATCAAGCCGAGCTTAAACGAGCTCGAGCCCAAGCTTCAGACATCGAGCTCGAGCCAGCTTGCGAGCCTAAACGAGGTTTTTGTTTTATATATATTTTTATTTACATATTAAATATATATAAATATATTTTTACATAAATCGTATTACTATATACATATTATTATGATAAAAATAATTAAATAATATATATTATGTATATATAAAAAGTTTGATTATTAAAAATATAAAATTAATTATAAAAAAATAAAAAATAATTTAACAATAAACGAGTCGAGCCCGAGTCAAGCTCGGACTTTAAGAATAAAACTATAAACGAGCCGAGCTCGGGTTGACTCGTTTACACCCCTACTCGCTACTCCATGAGTCCACGCACCAAACACGTTGTTTACAAAAGACAATTTAAAATACTCTACACGCTATATTAATATACAAATACATTTTATTTAAAAAGCAGACACATGTCTAAATACATGTACATGAACATACAACTTAAACTAGTAGTGGAGGGTGGCCTGAATTACAACAACAACAAAAACCCAAAAAAACGCGACAAATTGGTTACATAATCCACTTCGCTAAAGAAGTGATGTGCAAATTGCATACATTTCGTGATAAGCTCGTCTCTATATACAAAATCACAATCAACGACTCACTTTGAATTCCATTTGTCGTAATTTTAATCAATTATAATTGTCACAATGTTTAATCATAGTAACTACTATAAGTATTAAAATATTAATCCTAAATCTTAAATATAGAAGGATACAAATTTGTGGGCCCAAATTGAAAGATATCCATGGTCCACCACAGCACAAGCCCAAATATAGTATACAATAATCTATTACTATCCAAGCTGGTGGAGATTGCGTATCCAATACTGTAATCATATGAAGTTTCATGCAAAATTTCATTCAATATCAAATACAAATCCTAATAAAATTGTCAAAAAATGTTGGTGTTATTAAAAGGGAAAAGGGAATGTTGATCTCAAATATCAAATACAGATCATAATAAATTTGTGTTAACGATATTAATCGCGACTTGGTGCTTGTCTTTGGGGATATTTTGGTGTCGTTAATTATGTGTATTATTCATACACGTAAAATTGTATCTTTGAATTGAAACCATTGGTTTGATTTCAACCTAACTGTCTACATTTTGTAATTTCTTCTAGCCTCTTGTTAGTTTATGATGCATCGTCGTTCTAAAAAAATGTCAAACAAAATCAACGTATAGGTTTTTGTTTCAGCTTTTTAATGGTTCAGCACTTAATAATTCATACTGTTTGTTTCACGAGCAAATGTCTAAATGGTTCAGACATTTGCCTTTGAATGGTAAGCATTATATTAATGCCGAATGATTAAGATCTCTTATATGAATTAGTCAGACATTTTTCTTTGAATAATTAAACGATATACTAGTTGTTAATGGTTCAACACTTAATGATTCAAATCTCTTAATAGTTTAACACTTAATTGTTCAAACCGCTTATTGGTTCAGCACTTTATCATTTAAAAATTACCAAATAGCCCTTAATACGAGTTTGAGTACTAAATACAAATAAAATGACAATTGTCAAAAAAATTATTGAACCTACTTAGTTACCCATTATTCTAAGCTAAATGAGACTTGTTTCCCAATTATAACCACCTCGTCTACAAATCGAAAACATATAATTAAAATTGTTCAAGATTGAAATATATAATAAAAAATGGTCCATTGTTTTTTTTTATTTTCATTCAACTAAATTTGCCCCACTCCTTTAATAACTTTGATCTCATTCAACCAAATTTTTTCCACTCCTATAAATCTATAATAACTTTGATCGCATTCAACCAAATTGATCGATAGTAGTAAATGATTTCAAAATTGTCAATAGAACATTCAACCAGATATCTTTTTGACTTTACCATTTCTGTCTTCTGTTCACATCACATCACCATTTCTAGAAGATTACGATGGACATAAGTCAACTTGTAAACTCAAAAACTAAAATCACTTTCTAGTTTTAGATAGAAGTCGATGATGATTTGGCTTAGATAAGAACTCGACCGGAAGAATATGATAAATGAACAATGTAACTGATAAATGTTAAAAAGAAAAATAAATGAAAAACATCATTTTAGTAAATAGTTTTCAAGTAACACTATTGATAAATATTTTTACTATTAACGTTATTTTGGTATAAAACTCTACTGTCCATAAAACATTCATTTGGGATAAGATTGAAATTTTGCAATAACTTTAAAAAATTGTTTGACAACCTTTTAATCAATCTTTTAATGATTCAGATATCTAAATGGTTCAACATTTAATGGTGTTTTTGTTCATGAGCAAATGTATGAATAGTTCAGACATTTGTCTCTGAAATGGTTAAGCAATATACTAATGCTGAATGGTTAAGAGGTCTAGTGTTGAATGGTTAATACATCTTATCTGAATTGGTCAGATATTATCTTTGAATAGTTAAGTGATATACTAGCTCTTAATGGTTCAAACATTTTTATGGTTTAACGTTTAATGGTTCAGACATTTTATTTGTTCAACACTTGATCATTCAGAAATTGCTAAACCTCTAAGATAACATATGAATGCTTTGCAAGCAAATCTCTAGTGTTATAAGCAATCTTTTTATTATACCTCTATTTGCTTCAAAGAGTAACTAATGATGGTAACTTTATAAAAAAGTAATCAAGTTGTAAAAATATTTCAATTAGATAACTCAAATTTGAAAAATGTTTCAATTATATCACTCAGCTATTATATTTATTTAAATTATAAGTTTTATAATAATATTTAATATGTTTTTCTTTTCAATTATAAAATATGTTTATTTTTATGCTAATGTGGTATGGTGGTGTGATTTTTAGGTAATTTTTTTTTAATATAATTAGCATATTTTTTATTTGTTAATATAATATCATATATTAAAAATTCTGACCCCCACGTTTTCTCCTTCATTACTTTCTTGATGTAAGAAAATTTGATTATGACTCGATTTGATGGTTTAATGGTTCAATTTGAGGAAAATATGTATAAACGACAAAATTAAAACATTTTTAAAGCTTCATTACTATTTTGTGATATTTTCTCATAATTTACCATAAATATATCCATAATTTGTTTAGGACATGAATATAATTTATCATAAAAATATCTGTTTTAGACAATGTTGTAAATTTGGCACAAAGACAATATGTTGTTTTGATACAAAGATGGTATTCACTTCAAGTAAATAACTAGCCTGCCTCCTCAAACAAGTATTTTTTTTCAAAAAGTAAAGAGCAAGAAAGAACTTACAAGTAGAAATAACTTCAGGATTAGATAAATCGGACTAACTATTGTCAGAATGCATTTGATCCACAAAATGAAACTAACCGTAGTTATTTTCAATTAAATTAAATATAATCTCATCATTATCTAAGGTTATATGTGTTTTTCTTAAAACTAGAATAGTAATACAATAATATAGTTTATTATGGTTCAATATTGGTTTAGTTTGGTTGTGTAATTGAGAACACTGTGAAAACAAATCGATATTTTCTGTATGTTTTAAAAATATTCGAATGGAAAAGAGTTTACACAAATGCATCTCATAAATCACAATTAATAAACATAAAACATTATGATAACGTGGGTCTGATTCGGGCTCAACTTATGTATTGAGACCCACTACCCTTGATAATGATTTGATAAGTTAAAGTAAATTCATAAAAGATAGCAGTAGCGTAAAAAATGTTTCCGGTTTTTACTCGATAGAAAATGAAACTGAACCCATTTTGAAAAACACATGTCTTAAATCGAGATACTATTTGCCTTGAAATATCTGGTTTCAAACCAGAACTTAACCAACCAATAACTAACCAAAATAAAAATACATTACTAGCAGATATAAAAAAAACACATAATAAAATAAAACATAATTAAAAATATTATGAATATATTGAATGATATCATAACGCTCTACATAGAACCGGTCACATGTTGAAAATTACTTACAAAACTAAAAAAATTGTTTCAACATAAACTCACCATCAACAACAAAGAATGTTAGACTCTTTGACCACTAAAAAGTTATAACAAAACACCAAATAACCAATACACAAATCAACAATAAAATACAAATATTAAGAGAACAAGGTTACCACGATATATATTATAAAGTCAACTTTCACTGTTTGTGGCTTCCATTATTATTATTATTATTATTATTATTATTATTATTATTATTATTTATTTTAGATTTAGATTTTTAATTTAACATTTCGTGATAACAAAAACAAATGTCCTGAAGCTTGTGATATCATCTGCATCTTCATCAATCTTCAACCAACTACCGTTGAATCCACAGGTATTTATCAATTATCATGAATCACAACTCACACTTGTTGAATCAGTAAACTGTGAAGATATGGTAGGAAATGGTAAGATTATGAAGTGGAGATTCTCCTTACACAAGTCGTCACCGTCGCCGTCGTTGTCGCCGGCGACGGCGACGGCGACGGGAGCGGCGGTGACAGAGGAGGAGAAAACGAAGCCACTGGATGAGTTTATCTGTCCGATTTCCGGTTTGTTGATGGTTGATCCGGTGGTAGTTTCCTCCGGCCAGACGTTTGAACGGAGATCCGTTGAAGTGTGTAGAGAGTTTAACTTCGTTCCGGTGCTGGTTGACGGATCGAAGCCTGTGTTTTCAACGGTGATACCTAATTTAGCTTTGAAGAAGGCGATTGAAAGCTGGTGTAAGTCCACCGGAGCTGATTCACCGAGGTTTGAACCGGATTATAGCGTGATTAAGGATTCCGTTAGGAAATTGATGCGTTCTTCGAGTCGAATTGCAGGTGATTCTAGGTTTAGAGATTCGGAACGTGATTTGCTCAAAGGAATGCCGGAGAAGCCTCCGGTGATTCTAGATCACGCGGCGACGCAGTTGAATCCTCGATCTGTTCATCATCGGTTCTACTCATCGAGTTCTGAAGAATCGGTGATCGCTAATTCTCCGATTACTCCACCGCTGCCGTTGCTTACTCGACCGTCGTGCTACTCATCTTCACCTACCGCATCGACGAGCTCCGATATCGTCAATGACGGAACCCTAGAAACTAACTCATCGGCGTCAGACGAGCAAAATTTCGTCACGAAGCTTCAGAGCATCGACGTTTACGAACAACAACAGTCGGTGATTCTGCTGAGGGAACTCACGAGAACCGATGCAGAAGCTAGGGTTTCACTCTGCACACCGCAGCTGCTCACGGCGCTCCGTCAATCTCTGATCTCGAAATACGCCGTCGTGCAAACAAACGCCGTTGCTGCTCTGGTGAACCTCTCGCTGGAGAAGATGAACAAGTTGAAGATATTCAGGTCGGGGATCGTTCCGGCGTTGATCGACGTTTTCAAGTTCGGTGTCCCGGAATCTCAAGAACACGCTGCCGGTGTTCTCTTCAGCCTCTCGTTGGAGGAAGAGAACAAGACCGCTATCGGGGTGCTAGGCGCGTTGGAGCCGTTGCTCAACGCCCTGCACTCCGTTAGCGAGCGCGCTAGGCATGACTCGGCTTTAGCTCTGTACCATCTCTCGATGGTACAAAGCAACCGAGTCAAGCTTGTTAGACTCGGTGCAGTGTCAACTCTGTTGACACTGCTGGAAACCGATCTAGCCGGTAGAGTATTATTCGTGTTGTGCAATCTAGCCGCGTCCAATGAGGGTAAATCGGCTTTACTAGACTCCAATGCGGTAGAACGTTTGTTTCAGAAACTGAGGACTGAGAATGTAGACTCGGCCGAGTCAACTCGGGAGAACTGTGTGGCGTGCTTGTACTTGATGAGTATTGGGAGCATGAGGTTCAAGGGTTTGGCTAGGGCGGCACGAGCAACTGAGGTGCTGCGAGTGGTGGAGGAGACTGGGAGCGAGCGTGCGCGAGAGAAGGCGAAACGGATGCTGATGATGCTTCGTGAACGCGATGACGGTGAAGAGGGGAGAGATTGGGAAGCTTTGTTAGAGGGGGGAGTGAGTCAGACTCGGTACCGAGGCAACTCAACAGGGTTCTAAAGGTTTAGTGCAAAATAGTTTTTGACCTTTTGTCAATTTGATTCAATATGAATGATTTTTAAGTTGTTCTTGCAGTGTAACTTTTCAAGTTGTAAGTAATAATTTGTTTTTTTACACAGTTTATAGGTGATTGAATTGAAGGTATTCGAAATAGGAGTTACATTTTGTAAGAATTGTATATGGTTTTTTTATTCTTCAATTTTGTATTTATCATCTAGTTAAACCAATATTTGAAATATATCCTTTCTTATTTAATATTTTATTCTTGAGCTGGGGGCCAAAAATGGTATCTTCTGATCCTAATGCTATTGTTCAAGTTCATGAATTTATTATTAGACATGTTAGATTGTAATTTATGTTAGTTATAACGAGCGTTGATGATTGAGATCATAAGAACAAACAATCAAATCCATGATAACATGGTCTTCATGGTTAAGTTGGTGTTCACTGGCTACTGCATAGAAGTTTCCATAATAAATGGTTTCTGTAAGATTTTTATCTAGTATTGTTAGAACTTAGGACTTCTCATCCTAAAGGTTAAATTGAAGTGGATGATAATTCTATCATGATGTAAGTTGTAACCTGATCTAATTCCCAATGGGTCACAAAGATTTATAAGTTAAATGAATGCAGGTGGCTTGTGTACTGATGTTTAATCTTCAGCAAGATGACTTCCCTATAGATACACATGTAAGTTGATACTTGTAACATTATAAAGACATGATGCTCATTAGAGTGTTAGTTTGATGTTGAGATATTTGTTCAGACTTTTAAGATTGCAAAGGCAATAGGTTGGGTGCCCATGGAGGCCTGCAGAATGTGCGTATAGAATTAATACAGTCAGCGAAAGATGGAAACTAACTCATGCCTTTACTTAACTACTCGAGGAAAAATTACCATCTTTCTGAAATACTTGCCTCGCTTTGCTGAGTTGTACAGAAGATCGAAGTAGATATTTTTGGATAGGTATGATCTCTCTTTATTTGATATGCAATTATCCAACTATGACATGCAATATGGTGATCATATCCAGGTATGATAATGCATATTACCATATGTGCGCACGCTTTTGTTGTGTGTATAATTGTATATTCTATCCTCTAATGATTAGAACTTCTGTACTGCACTTGTGGATAAGACCAACAAATGGGATTGATTAAAGTATACAGTATCAAGGTTTGGAAATCCGGATCATTAGCAAAAAAGTTCAAGTTTTGCCCAATAGGTTATGAATATTTTGCACATAGTTTAAGCTTTCCATTAATCTAGTTGGTCCAACATAATATTCTGCTCACTTTTAGCTTTACGCTTATTATTCTAAGAATCGAGTATGTTCTTTCACTTAGTGGTCTGTGTATGAACTTTGTTAGTTGATCGGCAAACATCACCTTCCACTTCTAACTTGATATGTTTAGCAAGATTTTATCCAATTATTATTTCCAAAACTGTCATGTTGATAGCAGTCTCTTTGTGTTCAGAATATCAAAATATATATCAGGTTTGTCATATATTCTCAAGAGTTAAAATAAAAACACTTGAAACCACTAGTTGGGATTTATTTAAAAATCTGAGTGTCATCCTGATTGGTGGGATTTAAACCCTTTGTTAATCTCTTTGTTGCATATTGGGAGTGTGTAGTTCTTGATATCAATAGGCTTGGATCCTTCCTAAAAGTTATCAATCTTGGTACAAAAGTGGGGAAAAGTTCACCACTTTATGACATTTTAATCTTATATTAATGCAACTTGTAGAATTTTATAATGTTTAATGGTGCATACTGCTTAGCATATACTCTTGCCATTACTTGAAGCCTATGTACTTGTAATGTACTTTCTATAAATAGTTGGATCCTAAGTTTGGAGGAAGTGTACCATCTTTCCCATCTCAAACAATGGTGGCAGTTAGTTCTAACTTAGATTCACTTGAATTTGTTAGCGATAAAAAGCTAAAACTATTTGGTTTTCTGATTGATCCTAGTGCAAGCGGCTCCAAAGATGATGAATCGATCGATGAAAAAAAGGTTTTTTCCCCTTCAAATCTGAAGAAATACAAATGCCCATTTTGCTGCAAGAAGTTTCTGAATTCACAGGCTTTGGGAGGTCACCAAAATGCTCATAAAAAGGAGAGGTTGAAGAAGAAAAGGATGGAGCTTCAAGCTAAAAAAGCAAAATTCAGTCTATATTTCGGGTCTACATTGGATCACACACAAGATCCTACTTTATATTTCAAGAGTTTTTCGTCGTATTTGAGCTTCTACTATGCGGAATACGATCAAAGTATGAACTTTAGCAATACCCTTATCACCAACTTGCCTTGGCTTGATTCTTGTTCCGGGTTCCAACAAGACAGCGATACTTTCAGGATCGCGAAAAAATAACACTCGTTAAAACTTATTTGGAAGTCCGGTCGTTAAAGTCTTTTCCCTATACGGGTCGGTGTAAAAATTTCAAGAATTTCATATTTATTAGAGTTTTCTTTTAAATTATTTAGCTTCTATAAGACTATTATTTGCAGAAAAACACAGGCATATGCATATAAGGGTGTTATTATATTTAGGAGTACAAGTAACAGGTGGTTTGAGTTTTGGTTAGGTTAGTTTAGTTTAAGTAACACCCCGAACCTTGATGTACTGATTATAAATGTAAAAAATATGAACTGTGTATTTCTAATATGTCAAACGAGTAAGTAGCGGGTTGGATTGCGATTGGAAATATGAAATATCTAAACGAGCACTTATTATTTTAGAAAACTGTCGAATAATAATACATACCTTTATTCGACCCTAACTCTATTTTTAACGAAAAGAAAAATAGGCTAGTTCCAACAATATAATCACAATTTTATAAAACACTATATATTTTAAAAGTTGTAAGAGAAAAACAAGTTAAATAGCTTAATTAATTATAGTAACATACTATATCTTTATTTTAATAACTAAGCGGGACACATGACAACAACATATTTTTCATCACCAAAATTCTCTCCTTTATTAAATAATTACATTAATTACTAATAATATTATGTAATTTATTTTTAGATTAACAATAGTTTTTAATAAGTTAAAAAGATATTTTTTGTTAATGTTATTTCCAAAAAAAATTATAAAATATTTTTTTTTCAAAACATCAAACTTTTTTAAAGATAAGAAATATTTTAAAATTGATGTTTTTATAAGTAAATTCTATAAATAAAAAATAACTAAAATTGAGAGTTATAATAAGTTAATTTTTTAAAATGACATTTTTCTTAAAACGGTTTATTTTGAAAAACATGTATAATTTTTTGTTTTGGAAAATAAAAAAAAAGATTAAAACAAAATTTTAAAAAGTTGATATCATTGTTTTATTACTTATAGTCTCAACTCATACGTAATTTCAGTTATATCTTATCTTAAAATATTATTTTATAATTATTTAATTTCATTTTATTTTATATTTTATTTATTCAACCCGTGAAGTGCATGGATTTACTAATTCTAGTTTTATATATATAGTTTTTCTTTAAACTATAAGTTTACTCGAGAATGTTTTATTATAAAAAGAATCTCGAGTCATTAATACCTTTTTGGTTATTGTTAATAGTTGTTTTTAAAGCCTAAATAGGAGTACGAGTACGAGTAGGGAAACATGTCTTTCGGCATTACATCAACCTATCGTAAATAGTTTTGCGCTATGTTTTTGTTTAAGTTTATGTCAAGTTAATTATTATATTTTTTTAGTATTATCATTAGCCTTTGTTAGACAAACTGATCACTCATGCTTAAACAAGATAGCGTAACCAATATTCAACCAAGATAATGATTAGTTAGCTATATCATAATATAACCTAGGATTAGTTAAACTGTACTAGGACTCTAAAATATTAGCAAAACGTACTATCAACTGTTAAGCTATTGTAAACAGGTGAGTTATCATGACTATTTCCAAATTGAGATAATATATCCGTTATGCTTGTACTGGTAATAGCTATAATGCTTACAAATATGCAAGTGTTGATAGGGGTGTATGAGATCTTGATATATTTAAGGTGTGTCAAAATGGTTGAAAAAGGATTAGGGCATTCCGTATGCATCAGACACAAACTGATACCTATTTAACAACTGAGAGGGCTGACAAGTCTGCTGTCGGTGCTTGTGGTAAAATCAAGAAAGACATTGTGTCTATTGACCTAAATATTATAACCCATATTGTATGTATGTCTAAGTTAATTCTGTAAACTATTTTGTATTGGAGGCAAGTTTTCTGAAATTTGTTGGCTTCCTCCAATACTGCAGCTGAGAGTTCTGCTCTGATGGAGGTGCATATTCATATTCTCCACTCGGGAAATGGGCAAGCAAATCAACTAAGGCTTGACTTTTCATTGCGTTGGGAGTTACACATTTCATGTCATAGCCTGC
>BJCM01004570.1:0-13819 GCA_018326385.1 Flaveria bidentis | reverse complement strand
AGGCCATGTTAACTCTGGAGAATGATCCTTTTAACACAGCAAGCTAGCAGTTGGGTTAAAGGCAAAAAATACCAGTCAGCATAATCAACAAACAGGTAAAATTAGACTATGGATGAAAATGGGTCGGTTTCGGGTTGGATATTGGTAATCTCAAGCCTATGTTCGTTTCCAAAATCTTGTCACATACCTGGTCCATTACCCGTCGGGTATTGATAAGGTATTTTTACACTACAAATAAAATATAGTGTGAAAATGAAAGAAACTTGATAACTGTTATCTAAAAAAGAAAACAAAAGATGAAATAGAAAAGCATTTGAAGGCCAACAAACCACTCAATTTCACAATAAAATCTAGAAAAACTACACATAAAATTATAGTAGAAAGGCCATGTTAACTCTGGAGAATGATCCTTTTAACACAGCAAGCTAGCAGTTGGGTTAAAGGCAAAAAAATACCAGTCAACATAATCAACAAACAGGTAAAATTAGACTAGGGATGAAAATGGGTCGGTTTCGGGCTGGATATTGGTAATCTCAAGCCTATGTTCGTTTCCAAAATCTTGTCACATACCTGGTCCATTACCCGTCGGGTATTGATAAGGTAATTACCTGCCGGTTATCAGGAATACCCTCGGGTATCGTGTATACCCATTAGTATTGGATGATGGGCATTCTTCTGGGTGTTGACCAATATGCATCGGGTATTTGATACAATTCTATTTTTACATTTTGAATTATATCAATTTTAAATATTAAATATGATCATTTATATCAATTTTTTATTATAAAAACTACAGCAACGTTTTCATTTGAAATTTTTTAACATAAAAATTAGTTATAACAAAGTGCTTGGCTGCAGAAGGAAGCCCCTATTTCAGCCAGCTTTTAATGGCAAAGTAACTACATGTTAGCCGCTAGAAAAGACATAGGAAAGATGATACCCCGTATCTTCTTTCCCAGCTACAGCCGGCAGGAGACATGGCTATGCTCACCATATTGAAGTGTAATTGTCGATATCTCCTACACTGTCTTTGTGGATTCCCATTGAATTTCAAGTGATCTCTCTTTCTGTGTGGCTTTCATTATAGGGATTTTGTCGGCACGGTACTCTGTTTCCAGCAAGTTCGTGAAGGTCCAGCAATGGGGATGTTCTACGTACCGATTTAACAGTACTTAAGGTCCTCGGTACAACTTCGTTTGACCTGTGTTCCAAATTCAATGCTCATGCAGCTCAAAAGCCTTTTTATATCCAAATTTTAAAATAGTCACAACGTTTTAGTTTCTAAAAATTCCATGTCCAAACTTAAATATCTTTAAGTGCTTCTAACATTTCATATCATAAATTTTTATTTCCAAAATACATATTTAATAATTCAAAAAATTTAATATGTTGTGCTTTCATATCATATAAATAAATAATATTGGGTCTGTGTTCAAACAGGTATATGGTTTCGGGTAATCGGATCGATTATCACCTAATCTCATACTTTTCCTATACTTGCGAAAAAATTTAAAATTAATCCCATGCTCGGCCCAATACCTCTCGGGCTTCGGGTATAACTATCCCTAGGGGTGTTCATCGAATTGAATCGAGTCGAATTCGAGTTTATCGAATCGAATAAGTCCAATTTGAATTTTCAAATTGGATTCAAATTATATTCGAATTCGAAAAAGATAAATTAAATTCAAATCAAATCAAATTCAATTTATAAATAGAATTCAAATTCGATTTGTATTTGAGAAAAAGTTCGAATTTGAATTTATTCGATTCATATTTAACAAAAACTATTTAATCGAATAACATTTTCAAAATTCATTCGACAAATCCACTTTCAAATGCTCAAAATATATAAACAAACGTAATATATGAAATATTACAATTTTCAAATAAGTCAAAAGGTATCAATTATGCTTTAACATTTTAGATTATATATTTTTTAAACTTTTAATTCTTATATTCTCATATACATATTCGTAAATTAACATACAAAATAAATAAATGTATGTGTGTGTGTTCCCGATATGAACGGGAACAATAAGCTTGGATGTTAAGAATCATATTGATGATAATAAAACTTGAATGATTAGATGCAAAAATAATAATAATGATGATGAAGAACATGATGAATACAATGTGTTTAAAGTTTGATGTTTATTGCTTTGATGTTGAAATCATCATACATGTAGGATGATGATATAATGATATTATTGATGGAATTAATTCCCACCCTTGGTGTAGAATTATTTACTTTTACATGAATGATATATGTTTCTATTTATACTAATCTAACAATTACAATAATTACAAATTAAACTCTAGACTAATATTTTTGTTGTTTTTGTTCTTCAAGTCTTCAACTTCAATAATATTGGAAATCTTCAATTTCTTCTTAGATAGAATACCCAACAATATCCCCCTTAAATTGTAGATTTCCGATGTGAATTGAAGCTAGATGTTAATTTTGTTGAATAGTTGTTCAAAGCTAAGAATGTTGTTGTTGATGCGGAAGCAAGATCTTCAAAACTTTTAAACAACCAATTTTTTTTTTGATTTGTGGTTATAGCTTGCTTTCATAGATTTAAGCTAAAACCCTAATCCATTTTTTATGTTGGCGGCCCAAACAAGTAAATCCAAGTCCACTTTTTCTTTTTGATGTTGGCGGCCCAAACAATTAAATCTGAGTCCACCTTTTCTTTTTGATGTTGGCAGCCTAAACAAATAAATCCGAGTCCACCTTTTCTTTTTGTTTTAATGATGGAGCCCAAGTAACAAACCCAATGGTGTTCACGAGCCCATTTTCAACCCTAGGTTGCAAACCCTAATTCGAGCTCATTTGCAACTCTAGGTTGCAAACCCTAATATGGCATCCCTAATGTAGCCGCAAAGGCCACTTACGACAGCCTTTTTCATTCGAGCATACCCTCGGCCTCAATCCTATTCGACAGTCTTTTCTTCACGCCTAGCACATCCGTTCCTTCCGTGAGTGTGGACAATAGTGAATGATGACCGAGACACGTCTGTATTCATCCTTCAACAACCGCGGTTATGAACAAGTTCCGCATTGGATCTTGTATTTTTGAATTGATTATTGAATTTTTTTTTCTTCAGATCTTCAATGATTTTAGCAATCTAACCATGAAATCTCATCAAAATCAATATGAATCCATCAACTCCAGCTCTAATACCAATTGTGCAACCCCGATATGAACGGAACAATGAGCTTGGATCTTAGGAATCATATTGATGATAATAAAACTTGAATGATTAGATGCCAAAATAATAATAATGATGATGAAGAACATGATGAACACAATGTGTTTACAGTTTGATGTTTATTGCTTTGATGTTGAAATTATCATGCATGTAGGATGATGATATAATGATATTATTGATGGAATTAATTCCCACCCTTGGTGTAGAATTATTTATTTTTACATGGATGACATATGTTGCTATTTATACTAATCTAGCAATTACAATAATTAGAAAATAAACCCTAGACAAATATTTTTGTTGTTTTTGTTCTTCAAGTCTTTAACTTTAATAATATTAGAAATCTTCAATATCTTAGGTAGAATACCCAACAATGTGTGTATATTTGTAATTCGAATTTCGAATTGAATCGAAAATTAAAAATTCGCAATTCGATTCGAATTCGATAATTAGACTTCGAATCGAATCAAATTCGAATTTGAAAATTCGAATCAAATTTCGAATTAGTGATTTTCGACTCGAATCGAATTTCGAGTTTTTCGAATCCGATTCGAATATTGAACACCCCTAAGTGTCCCATTTATTACGGGTTTTGGGTCTACCCATCGGGTTTGGGTCTACCCATCCGATTCGAATATTGACCAGTTTTTTTTAGTAGTGGATGAAATGTCGCATTCTTTATGAATAAATAGTAGTGAATGAAATTGTAGAGATTAATGAAGAGGCTGTTACAACCCAAACATCCAAAGTCTATCCTGCATGCTGCACAAGTGCATTGAAGAAGAATGCTTAGGAAGTTTCACACATGCAACAGAAATATTCTAAGTGTGAAATCTTTCGAAGCCAAGACCAATATCTTCCGAAGCCAAAGATGAAGTCTTCCGAAGCCAAAGATGAAGTCTTCCGAAGCTTCAGAGACAAAATCTTCTGAAGCTTCAACTCATGAAAACATATTTCTTCCGAAGACTTTTGACACATGCTTTATCTGATGTACTGTTCCATAAAGCTTGACACCTTTCCGCTGCATCTCTGTAAAGTCACCAACTTATATGAGTTGGTGAAAAGGTTCATGCTTTTGGTAACTGTACATTATGGTCTTGAGTCTGTAAACTTTCTACTTCATGTACTTTATCATTTTTATAATAGATAAGAATGTAGCTATGGCATGTCATAATCACTAGTCAAAAGGCAATCTGCCTTTTGACTCTACAATTGATTTTGTTTGTGTCTAGTCAATTGTATCCAACTGGATTTTAAAGTATAGCCGGTTGTAGGAAGTAGTATAAGTATTCCGTGTTCTTATATCTTTCCTTTATGCTTTGTAACACTTGTAATAGAACTTGAGAAAGCAATATATTGCATCCTTGAAAACCAAACACTTGTGTTCTCTTGTTCTGTCTCTTGCTTATTACTTGTGTTCATAGTCTCATACTTGTGGTTAATCCAGTCTTACTGTATGATTAAGTTTGGTTAATCTCCTCTTTGTGTTGTTGTGTTGTAAGTGACCCCCTTCACCGGTCCTGCAGAATGTTGCCTTCTTTATCGACAACGCCACCATTAGACACCGTAAATTAGTTTCTAATTTTGAGGGTTAACACCCTTAACCCTATAATCTAAAGTTAAATAAATGACTCTAAAATACACTTTAAACTAATGACATATTTAACCTATAAAAGTTATACTAAAATGATTATAATTAACCTCACACTCACCCTCTTAATTATGATCTTCTTGTTCTTATTGCTCATACAGATCTTGAAAGGCAAGTTGTTCTCTTATTATGATAAACTTGATTTTTGGTAATGCCTTTATCAGAATATGTCTTTTGTAATCCTCTACTGATATGTTCAATACCGATGCGCTTTTTTCTAACATATTCTCGTATAAAAATATAACATATATCAATGTGTTTGTTTATTCCATAAAACACATGATTCTTCATGTAATAGTTAATTCATTATCAAAATATAATGTTATATTTTCTTTCTTCTATCTTGTTATTTCATGAGTAGTCTTTGTAACCATTATACTTGCCATGTTGTTGTATTTATCATAAATTCAGATTCATTGATGATAGCACCGGTATTAGTTGTTTATAAATGCATGGGGTAATTGATGTATAGGTGATTTACACGTGCTAATTGTATTATTGGTATATTTTAACCCTTGATTAATGCAATAATTGTTTATATAAAAAGTTTGAAAGTTTTAAGAGATCACGGGTTGAAATAGTGACTTTTGACTAAACTTAAGACCATCAAATACATGTATAAAAAGATTTTATATAATACTGATTTTACATATTAAAAAAATCCCAAGCAACATATATGTTCACTTCATAAAATTATAATGGAATGTTGAAAATAACATTACATGTATTGTTTTCATTTGTTTTGAAGGTACACATGAAGATGAACTAAAAGCCAAGAATGATATCATTATTTAAGATTTTTGTCATATGAAGATCGATGTCAAAAATAGGTCCCATGTAACAGTAAATTATGCATAGCAAATGTTGAAAATCAATTAGAGCCTCACGTGTAGAGGTGGGTCTAAAAACTCAGACCCGACCCGGACCAGTACCCGATTTGAGGTATACCCGGGTTGGAACCGTTTAAACCCATAGGGTTGGAACCGGTTTTAGTTTTTGAGAATCTTAGCGAACCCGACCCAACCCGAACCGGTTTAAACCCGAGTTGAACCCGATATTGAACCCGGTATTGGATATAAAAACAAGAAAAGAAAAAAAGGAAAAAAACTAGACCCGGTTCCGGACCCGAACCGGACCCGACCCGACCCTACCCGGGTATGGCGGGGAGGGTTTTCACGTAAGTGAACCCGACCCGGGTTCGTACCCGGGTTCATCAATACCCAGATACAAAAAGTTCCGATTAGACCCAACCCGGTTTGAACCCGATTTCGGATATGACCCAAAACCCGATTTGCCCATCTCCACTCACGCGCACATCAAGATAAAAGCTTATATTTGAACTAGTAAAATAAATTAAACTAAGCCCAATGCATATTTAAAGCCCACGTGAGGTACATAGTTACATATCAAAGGGTTAAGGAATTTTTTAAGGGAAAGCTGTTTGGAAGGACTCATGAGTGCAGCCCCAAGCCTCCTCCACAACTCATCATCATCAAAGAAGTTTTCATTATTTTTTTTAAGTTTGATTTGTGTACTAACAAGTTAGTTTGAGTATAAAGTATTATATGATGACAGCATTTAGTTCTTTTGTCCTTATGATTTGTTAGTTCATTCATGATCATTATCGTATGTAGGATTAGTTATAGAATCATGTTTAATTTGATATTAATCTGTTGTAGATCTAAAAATTGTTTGTTTAATCATCTCTCATTGTTTATGGATTATTATTTTTATTGATTGAAATAGTTTGTCAATTAGTCTAATTGATTATTTATCAAGTTATTAGTCTTTGTATATAATCATTGATGGTTGATTAGGGTATTGTCGTAACTATTATTACTAATGATATAATCAGGTTTTGGTTTTAGTTTGTATTACTATCAAATTTATTTAGCTTGTTATCTAGTTGGTAATCATGTTTCAATAGGAATATCAAACTAATCATATTTATGTTATTTATATATTAGTAGGACCTAGATGGCACAATTCCTTCACATACCCGAAACCTGGTCGTGATCATCTTTAAATTTTGTTTTGTTTAAAGTAATTGTTTAGGTTAATTAATCACAATCACATCCATTTTCAGTCAAGAGACGATAGTTCAATTTTAGTCAGTAAGTTAGTTAAATAATCAAACTAATCGCGGAACACTAACCACACGCTTCTCGTGATACGATTCCTGACTTACCCTACCTACCTAGGTTAATTAGGTTACTACATAGCCTTAACCACATATCATCAGTAATTAATGCATTAACGTAGATGATATGCTTGGATGGTTTGGTCAAATGAAGTCCTCATCTATTTATACACATCTAACTCCTCAACGGATACTTAGATGGTGTTTGTTTTTTACCAAAACCTCTTCCCCACCTCTTCATCTGCGCGCATGCAGACGGGGGAAGAGGTTTTGAGTGCGCAGAATGTTTGTTTTTTGGAAGACGTTTTATTAAAAAACGTCTTCATGAGGTCTGCATGGAGAAGATGTGAACCTATGTCTTCTGAGATCTTCTAACTTCTTGTGTGCATATGTTGAGAGAATATGAAGGAGTGCATAAAGCCATATGCAAGATTTTTGGTGAGGGCCTTTCTTTTTTAAACTACTTAACATATTCCATTTTTTGCAGGCTATGAGGCAGAAGGTTACAAAAAGACTTAAACTTATAGAAGGACATGTTGAGGCTTGAAACAAGAACATGTAACCAAAACCAAAAAAAAGACTAATTTAAAGATGTTATATTTCAAAATTAATAGTTGAAATCAAGTAAATACATATGTCAATTAACATAAACCCTAAAGCAACCACATTGTTCCAAGTAAGTAAACGCATATGTTATTCAATTCCATCTAAGTATTGGATTATGCATTTAGCAGAAAGAACACAAATGTTTAATGCTTGTCAACAATTCATAAGAAGTTTAGTTCTTGATCCAAAAAACTTACACCCGTAAGCAACAAATGTGGGACTTATACAAGTAAGCTAGATCACAAAAGCTATTAAAATTGGTATTGTTATGCTACTAGCCTTTATGTTGTCTATCACAAGCAACATTTGTTAAAAATAATTGTTAATGTAAAGCTCATCATTTGATCATCCTTTTCAACAGGGTTTCCTCACATGATTATCTTTGCAAATAATACAAAGGTTTAAATTCAACTTTAGTATTTAAGGCACGCATTATATGACTTCAATAAACAACCATTGTGATAAATATAAAAAAAAATTAACAAAAACTAGATAACTTTACTTCAACACGCGACGCCAAGCTATTCAGACCCAATGACATATGGTTCAAACCATACCCCAATGCCGCCATGCCGGTCAGCCAAACGGCCTCATACTACAGTCAGCTCAAAGAAAAAGGATACAACTAATGAAATCATAAGTATATTAAGATGAAAGATGTTTGACCAATAAGCCACTAAATGTAAATACCTGAATACAAATTTCAAAATCTATAACAATTAACCATACAAGGGGAAAGAAGAGGTGTATCCTCCTAACTTTTAAGAGTACACAACATTCTCTTCCTTCTCATATTCATCTCCAACCTCTTCATCAACATATTCTTCATCACCATCCATCTGCTCATATTCATACTCATTATCCCCATCCATGTTTTCATCATAAGCTTCAAGCTCCTCATCAAGCAATGCATCTTCATCAACCAAACCACCTTCATTTTCCAAATTAGTCCCACCATAATTTACAGAATCGCCATCCATCGGTTTATCTTTCTCTTTCTCTGCATCAAAATCGACTGAAGCAGGATTGTGTTCCTCTTTGATAGCAGGCACGATCTCTGTTTTCTTCTGGTTAGTATCTTTAGTGTTAGTATTAATATCAGTATTATTATTGTTATTTGTGTCATTGTCGACCCTTCTTTTACGCTTCAGAATCTCACTAAGTGGTTTTGGTCCTTCGAATGACAAATCGTCCTCTGTTTTTGGGTGTTTCCTTTTTCCCAAAGATTGTTCGTCATTTGGTTGATGCTGGGTTCTACCACTTTTCAGTTCAGACAATCTTTTTGGTCCAGCAAATTTGGTGTCATTTATTCGGTCTCTGAGTCGTGTCTGATTAAGAGACGGTGCCCTTCCAGGTGAGTACCTAGAAGGATGCCTTCTTTCAGCGTCCGTATCCCTTTGTACCCTCGAGTTGTTTTCTTTAGTAGGAGAAATTGATCTTCCTGGAATCTTTATTCTTCCTCTAAGCCTGCTACTGAGAGATCCCTGATCCAAGTGGTGGTGGTCGTCCCTCCTTGGTATCCGGTCAGCATGTCTTTCACGATTGGCAACCGACCTCAAACCATTGTCAGAACTCCTTCGTTGCTTTGATATACGGTGGCGTAAATCTGACTCATTCTCACGGTCATTTCTAGGATACTGCCTCTTTTCTATATGGCTGATACGGTCAACATCAAACTGGTCGTCGCGCTCATTATAGTGGTCATAATCACGATGCTCACGGTACATATCTCTGTCAACATGGTTTTCAACATCGTAATAGTGACCAGAATCTTCAAGTTCATTGTCCACAAGCACGTCAAATCCAGGGGATGGCTCTCTTGAATACTCATCAGCATCTTTCCCACTAACTCTTTCATTGTTCGATGCATGATGACCATGATAGAAACTATGATTAGGTTTGTTGGATGATGGCTCACTCATGACAGGTAGTGGAATGGCCGGAGCCACACGGGCTGGAGGGGCCATCTTTTTATCAACACCAGTTCTGGTTGGAAGAGGTGGTTGTTTCCCTTGAGGAGGATGAAACTCAACAGGCTTTTGGACAGTTACCTGTTGGGCCACCTTAGGAGGCTCGGGAACAGGGTTAGTAGGCCCAGGTTGTGCAGGTTTATTATTAATTGAATTTACTGGCCCGTGCAAGAAAGGGCATAAGGGTCCTTTTAAACAGTAACCTTTTTGGAAGAAGATACAAGCAACTGCTTGTTTGGGTGCAGCATAAGGGGTGGCATGTGGTGCAGGTACAGGAGGTACCATAGGAGTCGGCGCGTCAGATCCCAGCAATCCATCAAGAGGCTGAAATAAACATATAGTGATTAGTTATCCACAACGACAAATAAGTACCATTCTTAGATATGGCAAGAGAGGCATCAGAAGATTGTAGTAACAGGTCAAAACATGTTTACTTGAAACCATTATTAGTACCATGTGAAACGGGTCAAGACGGGTTGATAGGCAAGTGTTCTTGACCACTCAATACAGAAACAGTTTATGCATTAACTATGATTACAGAACAATGTTACTATATTCATAGTCCGAATCTTTGAAGAAAAAATAAGTTAGGAGGTTGTATGCCATTAAATAGGCCTCAAGGCATCTGTCAACCCATTTCCATTTCAGCTAAGAAAATTTTAGTTAACCCATATTATGTATTAACAAAAAATGAACCACATCGACCAACTCATAAATATATGGGTTCCTTGAACTGCCCCTGTACTATTGACCAAAAAAAGTACAAGGATACTCACAGGGTGACGGAAAGCACATTTTGGATTCAAGCAGTTCCCATTTAACCAGTACCAGCAATCTCTGGGGTTGACCCGTGCAGTATCACTGTGGCGATACTCACAGTCACTTCCCTGTAAACATATAATAACAGGTGAGAATAATACTAAATAATATTTAAGAATCTAGGTAAAAACGAACAAGAATTAACAACTAAATTAAATATAAATGAATGAGCATACTGCACATCATAATAGTACAAATGACTATTAAGTCTTCATGTTGGGACACTGAGACCCATGTGAACGTACACACGTTTCATGCCTTCTGGCTAGCAGTCAGGTCCTGAGAAATTAATACACCTGTGTAACTCAACCTAAAACCTAGAAGTCCTAGTTCCAAATCTTCCTAGTTTCAAGTCCTAAGTAATAGAACAACTCAACAACCCCTCAAGGTTAAGTGAAAGTGTGATCAATTCCACTCACACATGCGTGTGTATGTTAAATTAATTGTATACATCAACATTTGATATGTAAGCAACGTTCAAGACTACAAGTACAGATTACAAAGGCCATAAGAACAAGAACAGAAACCTAGAAGTAAATGCAGTTATGCAGCCAACAGAAAGCAGCATTAGACGACAAATATCTTACTAAGCGTATAAAGCTAAACAAAACATGTTAATTCAAGCGCAGTTTTAAAAACTGAAAGAGGCATCCTAGATTACATATAGTTACCAAGATTGCTTTCTTTTTTATAGCTGGTGAGCTAATTACTATAAACTTTTTCTTAAATTTGTTTGCAACAAATATAGCAATCAAAACATCACAAAAGATTGGTGATTTTTTCCTGCTTGTGTATTAGCCACCCATTGATAAAAAGATAGTAAAGTCAAATTCTTAATATATTTACTTCTTAGTCATTTGTAAAATAGCCTTATGAACCCTATCAGCCATGCATCATGTATCAAGTATGACATAAACCACAAACTATACAAACTTTCTATTAGCTCTAAATCAAGATCCAAAGCCAAATATAGCATAACAAAAACGAAATTCAAACCATAAGACAAAAATCTCAAGATCCCAAATCAACTAACCTAATTTCCATCAAAAACATCAAAGATCTGATACAACAGACGTAACGAACATAAAAAACACAAATTAGCCCGCAACAGCATGATAGTAATCAGCAAAAAAGTACCTTTTTGCAGGTTAAGGGGGAAGCGAGAAAGTAAACGCAATCAATATTCCTTTTCAAGAGCTCATCTTCCTCCGATGTAGCCGTATGAGCTGCCGACGACGATGAAGCCGATGGATTAGCCAATTGAGGAGCTTGTTGTTGTTGATGAGTTGCACCGCCAACCATGGTTGGGGTTTGATTTGAAAACCAAAGAAAAACTAGCGATTAAAGCAGAGTGGAATTTGGGCGATTTCGATTGTTGGATCTAGGGTTTGTCGATGAAGTTCGAACAATCGTGATTTCAGATATGGTTGTGATAAGTTGGATCTAATATTCCACCTGTAAATACTACAATGGAGGAGAGAGATGAAACCCTAAAAGGAGGAAGGAGAAGACGATGCTTCTTGCTGTAATCCTCTTATGTGTGTTTGGATTTTGGGAATGATATATTTTCATTGATTATTTTGTTTTGGTGTTTTTTATTAGAATTGTTATATGGATATTGTATTTTAATAATAAAAAGTATAAGTTTTGAGGTTGTCCACGAGAAATTTTACACTTGCTATATAAAAAAACTTATCATGTTCGATTTTAAATTAATTTTTTTAATTTTTTAATTTTTATTTTTTATCTAGCCTATAACTATACAACCATCTGATCTAGTCAGAAAGATGAATGCTCCTCACCTAAGAGTTATCGAGTTTTAAAAGATCTATTCTATTGCTATCTTTTTTAATTCCTCTCTACATTTAATCATGTAATATATTAACTATTAAACTTAATAATTCCAAAATAGAGAAAAGAGATAATGTATTTTAAAAACATAATATTGGCAAAATTTATTCTTATAAAACATGTATGATAAAGACAATACTCAAAACATATAATTTTACTTTTTTTAAGTCCGAATGTAATTTGTTGCCATCAAAAAGCATGATGATATTTAATCATATATATGTATTTTTTTATCATGTTATTTTGTCATAACATTATATACACACTATGTTAGTTTCTGTATAATACACGATTAAACAAATAAAAGATTAAATAATTATTAATAAAAATTTATGTATTATAAAATAATATTTAAAAATAAAATATGATTATAAATACATGTAAATAATTACTTTAAGTAAATAAACGGATTAAATTGTAATATAAAATATATATGTAATATAAAACATGAATAGTTACAGTATAATATTTTAATATAAAATATAATTAAATTACATATAGGTAATAGTTCAAGAAATAAAACAGTTATACCATTTTTAACTCTCTTATGCATTATAAAAGATTTTCTATAAAAAAATATTTTTTTATAAAAATCTCGTATTTAAAAAATATGATTTTTAATTATTCTAGTTGTTATTATAAGACTGTTTTAAAATAATTCACCTGTTTATATATTTTTTTTAAAACAACATGATTTTAAAATAATTTGTTTAAAAAAACTTTATTGTTTTAGAAATTTCATATTATATAAAACTTTAGTTTTTTGTTATTTAGATTTTAACTAAAAGTTGTTATTTTTAATTTCCTTCATAAAATCAATTTTAAAAAAACTAGTTTGATTTTTTAAATAGATAAGAGAGAGAAATATAGTCATTAATAAAATTTATTTTTAATAAAAGAAAGAAATTTGTTTGAGTATTTAACTTACTATAACACCCTTTTGAAGAGAAAATTAATGTGTGAATGTCTAGAAAAATAACAATTGACAAAAACATAGGTTAAAAGAATGACAAGTGGTAAAAAAATTTTGACGTTAAAAGATCTATTTTAAATTAAATTTTAAAAACTTATCATGTTTGATTTCAAATTAATTTTTTAATTTTTTATTTTTTATTTTCTATTTTTTATCTAGCCTATAACTATATATATCAATGATTTGGTCTTTGTCAACAGGCCTACGAGGGCGTCCATTTTATGTGAAGGTGAGAGATTTTTACCTCATGGTGAAAAGTAAAAATAAGAAACTCATACAAATAGACGTGTCCCCAAAGGGTTATCTGTGAGAGAGGAAGAAGAGAAAAGAAGCGTATATATCATCATTCAGAACAATTAGGGTGCCTTTTGGGCACATGCCCTCCTCTTCGATAAACATGGTTTAACGGTGAATTTAACCTTGTTTTACTTCAAACAATTAAATTTTAAAATAATTTAATGACAAGCTTCATAAAGTAACTTGATGTCAATGGCTTTAAATATTAATAAATATTAAAAACACAAAATAAAAAGATAAATAAGTTAATTTAACAAGAACATACAACATGAAACAGTAATATATATATATATATATAT
>BJCM01004569.1:0-13873 GCA_018326385.1 Flaveria bidentis | reverse complement strand
ACATACATACATACATACATACATACATACATACATACATACATACATACATACATACATACATACATACATACATACATACATACATACATACATACATACATACATACATACATACATACATACATACATACATACATACATACATACATACACACACGATCTAATCCTGACCGATCACTATGAAATTTAAGTTTGACCCTAGGAAACTTTTGACATCATTTTTTACACTAAAACCCAAGAAATAACAACTTAAGATTTTGATATTTTACGAATATAAGCATATTGTAACCTAATTAACTCCTCTTATACAAACTTTTAAACCTAATAAAATATGTAATTGTTGTATTAGTTGATTATATCTTAGATCAATTATTATAGGGGAACCTGGCTGGATTGATACCTTCACGATGGAAATTTCCTTCAAGATGCTTGCTTCGACTAGTAGATTTGTAGTTATTGGTAGATCAATTAATAAATTATTTGTTTTAGTTTGGTTTAAATTATTTGTTTTAGTTTGATTTTATCTTTTTATTATGTGATCCGACCCTTTTGAACCTGAACAAGACTATACTATAGACGGTCTACCCTAAAAATTCTGACCCTCATGAAAAAGTTCCCCGTGTTTATTCATGTTTGCACCTCTGGTCGACAACTTTGTCATCTCATACCAACCACTCCATGCACCACCCGTGTAATTTCTTAAACTTGAGGATGAAAGTTGGAATTTGGACAAATTAACTCTTCAATATAACTCCAAATCAAATTATGAAAAAGAGTTTTAAAGAGATATGCGGTTTATACTGCTATATATGCAGCTCTACTATGCTTTGTTATTGTCTTTATTGAACTATCTAGTGTTACTATTCGAATAACAGCTGCTAAACCATGTTTTTCCGCCAAGTATTAACTTCCTACATCAAACACTAACACACTATCTAAATCACCAACGATTGAGTTCTTGAATCCCCTTTCAATAGTTTTAGATTAATTCATCGATATCTTCGTCGTTCATTTCAGTTTCATCTGCCTTCAATGATGTCGCTGGAGAAAAGCTAGACGTAGACGCGGGAGAAGAAGAGGAACACGGTGGTTGCTCAGGCGAATCGGTGGTGACCGCGGTGGGCCTCCTGGTGGTTCCGGCGAGCGAGCTGAGGTGAGTGGGCCGTGAGTGCAGGTGGTCACCGGAGTAAGAAACCATAAAACTGGAAGGCTCGGTGGGGCTCCGCTCAACTTGTTTCCTAGCCTTGCACTCTTTTGTTGTGCTGCACCTGTAATAATTTCTAAACACACAAAACAAGAATATATTAAACGTTACACAAGCAAAATTAACCTCATAACTTGTCAACCATTATCCCTTAAAAGCATCACTAATAAAAAGTCTTAAGAAACAACTAAAAATATATATAGTGAGCTCACACGTCAGGAAAACGCATTTTATTTAAAATCTTCAAAAATCACTGCAATAAGAAAACTTTAAATATTGTCACATCATCAACATTTTTCTTTATTTTTAATCACATATTTTTTCTCTCTTTTTTATATATCCATATATAATATATGAGGTTCACATCTATTCAATTTTTGGTATTCAACAATTACATAAAAAACATCTCCACCCAATGATGACAAACTCAATAGAAGTACACGTGGTTGTTTTTGAAGTATGAAAAATATCTATCGTAAATGCTCTTGGTAAACCAGAAATCATGTTAGGAACTTTTCCTTTGGTTTTTCTACACATAAATAGAATTCTAGAGATGTGAATGCATATTGATACACATGTAACATAATTATTTTTTTTTAATTTGAGTTTTTACTAAATGGGTTCAGATAAATTTTGATTTAAATATGTAAATATGTATGTTTAAAAGCATATATTTAGTGTGATTCTAGTGGATTTGCAAGTTGACCCGTTTATTTTAATAGCTGAATTAGAATAGATTTATAAACATTCCAAATTTTCCGTTTAAATTTATAAATCTATAGAGTAATGCATAATGGTTTAGAAATATCATGTTCATTTCAACAGTCGAGTGGAGAATCGAGTCTAGATTCGTATAAACCTTTCGAATTTTTTATATGTTAGGTCCAACTTGTCAATCTCTAACCACCGCTTGTCTAATACACCTATACACCTACATAAATTAATATATACACATAATAATCACCAACTAAGCCGCATATATAGTACATATCCTTTATAACATATATCTATATATAGAGTTAATTCCATTATACTTGTCTTATGAATTAGAAAAATCATAAAATCTCCTAGTGAATTTTATCATTTTAGAATAGAAAATATAAATAGGAAACTGAATAAGCAAACCTTTGATAGGGTGAACCTTTGATGACCTTTTGACCATATTTCCTCCATGCCCATCCATCATTACTCAATTCCTCTTCCTTCATCTCAACTACTCTTTTTATATTTTTACTTTTCCTTCAACCATAAGATGATCATCAATACCAACACAAATGTTTATAAACAACACATATTTTACGTATGATAAATGGCTTTTTTAAACTTATTTTATGTTTAGTATTATTAACGATTGAACTTATATTTAGAGTCATTTATATGTATCATGCTATTATATTTTCTATTTGTTCAGAAGAAATTTAAACTGATTACAATTGTCTTTAAGTCTTGTTTACCGGTAAACAAATTTAAGAGTGTATGAGGTTTTCAGAATATTAGGTCCAAGTACACAAACAAGCATCAAAAGTCTAGCATTTCTATATTGAAGTAGGAATCACTTTTGTAAAGTATAAAATCTTAACAGACTATACATTTTTTTAACAAGAAATATACGATTAGGGGTATTAAAAATATCCAAATTTAAAACCGAATCTGATATATTCAAAAATCTGGTTATCCGAATTTCGAAATCGGATAGTGTTTTTAGAATTTTATGGACATTTCAGATATACTTATAAAAACTTTGGATATCCAAAAACTTTTTTTCATAAATATATATTTTTATAAATGCTATTAAATAATATATATTTTTTAGAATTCAGATATCTGAAATCAAAATTTAGGATTTGAATTCGGATAATGAAATCCACTATTCGAAAATATCGAATATCTTTTGAACACCTCTGTATATGACCATGTTTTGAAGAACATGTGTTATTCTAATCGGGTCCAATCACCTATTCATTTCTCAACCGAAATTGCATCCTCAATCTTTTCAGAAGAATACTCACAATTGAAAAAAATTATTATTAGCTCAACCCATATCAGCAAAACTCAAACCCAAAACCTCATCAATTTTATTATGTTAACACCTCATCTAGTCATCTCAACTCAACTGCCGCCAGAATCATTGAAAGTAGATTACATGTAATTATCAAGATACTGATTTGCCAAATATCATTATTACCTTTTTCCATCATGAAGCTCAGAATCCCCAGATTCCATGCTAAACGAAATAATATTATTAAACATCCATGGCTGTTCATCAGCAGATCGCCCATCACCAAATGAAATCGAGGTAACCCCGGTGGTGGCGGTGGCGGTTGCCGGAGTGCTGTCAGCTGCAGCGGCGGAGGAGACGGTGGCACAGCTCCTAACCACCGCATTCAAATCCCATTTATCATCCATCTTGCTAGTAGTAGTACACAGATATATATATAACATACACACACACACACACACACTTATGTTGCTATGTGTTAATATGTATAATGAATCATGTTGACTTTTTATTGTAGGTGGACGGCGGTACGGCGGAGGAATTCAGGTGACCACCGAGCCGGCGCTGACTTACGGAAAAGATGAGTGTTAAAATAATATTGTGTACAAAGAAAATGATGGGGGTTGTGACATGATGGATTATATGGTGGAAGCTTATGTGCATCGTCGTTGACTTTTGTTCAGAAGTCAAAAGTGGGACCGAATCAACTTCGTATGAATCAGCCACTAATCGTCGGTGTGTTGCTTTGTGCCGTGAAGGGTGCAACTCGACAGGCAAACACTGCTTCTTCAAAAGCATGCTGTGTCATACTGCAGGAAAACCATTGTTTTGAAAACGGACCGGACCCCGCTTTGGTGTACTTGAAATCAGTTTGGCGTTGAACTGGTGGTTGGAGCGATCGGATTAGTAGAACCGGGGGTTGGACCGGATATCAGATCGGTTGAACCGGATGTCGCACCGGTTTTTTATATATATTTTTAAAATTTCAGTATTTTTTTTACATATATTCATTAAAATATTTTTAATTTTATCTAATTCTCATATCTGATCCGATCAGTTAAACCGGTACGACCAGCGGACCAGTACAACGTTTGATTAACCGTCCAAACTAGTTCTGAAAGCATTGAGTAAAACTTAATACAATTTAAGTTTAATACTTTAAGTTACTTTAAAAATAAAAGTTCAAAGTTCTAGTTGTAAAAATAACATTTATAAAATACAAGGTAAATATATGCATATCAAGACTTAAGAGTAGATAGTACAATGATTTTAGTCTAATTTCATAACATGGATATCTCATCCTTTATAATTTAAAAACTAATCTTTGACCTAATCAAATCAATGTATGTGCATTGAGATTGGTTGTCATGATATCTTCTTAACTCAAAATCTAAGCTTTTGTCAAACTTCTAAGATTATAGCCTCGGGTCTCTGACATGACTCTAGTTATAACGTTTGATGCATCTCCATTTAAAGATGAAGATATCTCCACAAAATTTCATTTAACTAGATTTTGATTTTTAACCAACTGGAATCCAAATCTAAACACTAGATTGAATCCTTATAACTTTTGTGTATTACACTAAGTCATGTGTTTATAATATTCATTTGGATTATAATAATACTTAATACATTCATTTCATATTTTTATCATCAAATGCAAGTCACCACTGCATTCAACAGTCATTAGATCTTGTACGTATATATATGTCCTAGATTACTTGTCGTAATGTATAGTAATTCCTCCTTATATAAAATGATCATTTGTTCATGAGAATCTTGAGCCGTTATACCATAACCCATTGTATGGAATCGGATTCATTATAAGACGTAACCCTAAAACCCCTTGTTGTCATCTTTTACAATGGTTACTTCCGTTTCGGCTATCAAAGACGTCTAGCAAGAAAGTTGACCATTCATCATCGAAGAATAAAGCCTGATTTCACGTCTAGCCTACATGATGATAAATATTTAAAATCACACCTGGTTACTAGATGGAAAAAATGTAACATACTCGTCTTAAAACAAAAAGTTTAGGTTGCACGCAAAAGCTTATACAGTCTTAGATAATAGATGGATCCAAGGTTCTAGTCGAAATCGACCATGGATACAGCCTATGGGTGGAGATCGACGCCTTGGTTTTATAATGGACATACAACACTCTCTTATATGATCTTCTAGTTCAGGCCTTAGAAACCAACACTACAACACTTGTAGCATGGTGTAAAAATCTAAACCATATCTTTAAATAACAACGGTCCATATGTGACAACACTAGAGCAAGAATCTTCAAACCTAACCTTTAGGCATACACGTATATGGATGCCTACTTTGAAAAAACTCAATGATCTTGCAAATGAATTCGATAATGTAGACAACCAATTTACTAGTCTTGGTCAGTCTTACAACTAGTTCACAATCTTCCACTCTAGTTAAATTTACTCATCCAGCCATTAAAGAAACCGTTCCTAATCATAAACTGTCACACCATCACTGATAGCGAAAACATGAGGAAATTGTCATGTCTAAATGCAAGAATGGGATAAGTCATATCTCATACTAAAAAAGTGTTTAAGTCTTGCTAGCGCAACAAGTAAGACATTAAAAGTCTTATAAGAAAGGGTCCAAAATGCTGACTATTGCTTGCAAGACAGGAAAGAATAAGTATTGCTTTATGAAAAAAATGTAATTTGATTCCATATTGGTATGTATATGAATGTAACTCTAGTTAACATTCAAGAAGTTATATATAGAAAAGTTATGAAGTTTTAAGTTGACTATGATATATTATGTTATGATCATGCTACGCTATGATGGATTATGATTATAAATATGTTGTGATATGTTATGATCAAAAGGTTAATGATGTTATAAAAAGTTATTAAAGGTCAAGTTATATTTTAAAGTTAAAACTAGAACTTACTCATAATGCTAACTTGTAGTTTGCATATTATGTTAAGCAAGAAGAAGAATAAAAGCTTGACATAAGAATAAGAGCTACTCGACATGTTAAAGGCTAGCATCCAAGCTACCATAAATGTGTAATGGGATTTTTAAGTTCTATTGTAAAGATATTTGGATGTTTTAATTTAAAGAAATTATATTTCAATGCCCAAACCCAGCAGCTATGAGATCTCTTGAGATCAAGGTCTTAAAACATTTTAGAAACTTCATATAATCTAAAGACTATGCAAACACACATCTTAATAATTTAGATTGTTTGTTTCGCGAGCACATGTTTGAATGGTTAAAACATTTACCTCTAAATGGTTAAGCATTATACTGATGCTGAATGGTTAAGATGTCTACTGAATGGTTAAGATATATTATCTGAATTGGTCAGTCATTTGTCTTTGAATAGTTAAATGATATACTAGCTCTTAATGGTTCAGACCTCTTAATGGTTCAACACTTAATAGTTCAGACATCTTATTGGTTCAACAATTAATAATTCAGAAGTTACCAAACAGCTCCTTAGTTGTATAATTCGCCGGTACAACTATTGCTTCTTGTTGTACACAACAAAACAAATTCATAAGCCGATGAATATTGTTTTAAGGAACCATATCAAACACTTCGTCTTAGCAAAACTCTGTTGTTCTGTTCGTTCACTTTTAGCAGCAGATGATCGTGTTGAAAAAACTAGTTGGATTCTCCTTTGTGAAATATGTATTTTATACTTTATTTATTTTAAAGAAAAAACTTAATGTTATCCATACATACAAATGGTCTATAGCAAATGTCAGCTGGTGCGTCAAAAGCATCTTAGTTTCGTTTTTTAGAATTTGAACCTTTAGTGAGGGATTACTTACTAGGTTTGGAAAAGTGGTTGCTAATCTTCGTCACAAGAAGTTTTTTCTAAAGTTTACTTTTATTGTCCCAAAATGAATATTTTGGTTGTTCATGATCTTGTAATAGTATTGATTTCTTATATGATAGTTTTGTTTGGATGGAGTTTTAATTAATTACACATTTTCATGTAATTATTGCTATTTCTTTTGCCTTTTAATCATAAAATTTAAGTTTATTGTACGGGTAATTTTTATTAATATGGTCATTTGAACGATTTGACATAAACTTTGACCTTTTATTTTCCGATATCATTTGTCCAATTATACAATGATAATATGATATGTTTCCCATTTTTCATTTCTTGCCCACGTCAACGGTTGCGTCATGCCAAACATAAGAGTAAGGTAGTCTTGCACTAGCTAGAGAAAAGAAAAAGAAAATTTGAAAAAAAAGCATCTTAAATCATGATGGCGTGTAGGGGTGATTCGAGTTGATTTAAAAATCATCAATCCATAATTTGATTCAGATTTTCAAATTCGAATTTCATTTGATTCGAAATTTTTTTATCCAATTTTAAATTTATGATTTTCAATTTTAAATTTGAATTAAAAATATACATATAGTTTTATACACATGTAATATGGTTATTTTTTAATGTTTTATATAAATGTATTATGTATACATATATTTTTTCAACTATATGTTTGATACTTAAAATTTATGTTTCTACTTTTTTAACTTTGTTTTCTTCTTTAGGTATTTTATATATTTTAGTTTATTTGTTTTGAAAATAAAAGCTAAAATAATTTTTTTGATGAATCGAATTCCATTCATATTCGATTCGATTTCCACAATTAAATTAGAATAAATTTGAATTCGAATGTGGTTTTGAATTTGAATTCGATTACGAGTCATATCCTTTAAATCAAAATTCGAATAATTCAAGAATTTTAAATATGATTCCTTAAACACTTCTCTGGAGTGAGAGAGGTGTGTCTTGTGCCCCCAAATAAATAAAAAAATTAAAAGCATAGAAAAACTCAAATAAAAATAATAAATCAATTAAACCTATTCCATATGTCATGAAAAAACAATAAAAATTTAATATATTTTACAATCAACAAAAATTATTTTAAAGCAATCTTAAAACTATAAAATTAGTTTGAAACTAAATCATTGATTTGAAAAATACTCTAAAACCAAGAGATATACTTTTGAGTGAAATGAAAATATATTAAGACTAAAACACAAAAATTAAAATTATTTAAAAAAGAGGGTGATATTAGAACAAAATGATGAGAAAAGGAATGTCTTGTCGTGCGTGTGTGTGTATATATATATCTTGTGTCAATTTGGTTAAAGAAAGCCAAATGTTTTTCGAAATTTACCTTGGCATGGTGTTGTGATTTTTCCTTTCTAATTATGTCAGTTATGATTTTTAATTAGCTACTCTTGTTTTTACAAGAAAACACAAACAAAATTCTAGTCTTGTTTTAATGATGATCCATATGATAAGTGGTCGTACTGATCTCTGCTCTAGTGAAAAAACACAAGTCTTAAGATTTTAATAGAAAAAGATTTTGGATTCAACTCTAACTGGAGACAAAAAAAAATGAAAAGGTTTCAAGTCAAATTAAGTGGTATTCTCCCTTATAGTGAGTTTTCTTCTGATTCTGATCTTGGGTTCGAGACTGATATACAACCTTCCATTTGAAGATATGTTATTCTAGTACCCACTTGAGTATGTAGATAATCGGGTAGGCCAACTGTTCGTTAATGACTAAACTAATCGTTAAAAATACTAGTTTTCAATTTTGTTGTCACAAGCACTACACGTCAGGAGAAAAGAATTTAGGAAATTAGTAGTAAACTAAACGCGGATATAAAAAAACTATCTGTGACAAAATAAACACTAAAAGGATAAAAACAAAGATAAGTAATATTCAAGTTTTTTTTATTTAAATAAAAACACAAAAATCGCAAAAGCTGAATTGATTTTGGTTCAACACTCTCTCTACTAGTTCATTTATCCAACAATGAATGGTTTGAATAACAAAAAAAAGGATCACAATTGTGACGGTCAAAAAACATTTTACTATAAAATTTATATTACTGTACATACGTTAGATTTTCTGTTAAATTTAATAGCGTTTTATTCTTTTCACATTTTAGGACTATTTATGTAATTAGAGGGGTTATTTGTATAATTTAACTAAAATAATAAATTTATGTACAACTCTCTCTCCATCTGTATATATATACACAAAGATATATATATATATATATATATATATATATATATAACAAAATACTATACCTTCACCACCACCACAGCTATCGGACATCACCGCCCGCCACCAATGTCGTTATCACCAACGGCCATCACTGCCCTCAGATCACCGTCATCCGTCTCTGTCTCGGTACCCTTATCACATCACCATCACACTCGTATCACCAAATCCCCCTTTCATTTCCCCAGTTAGCTACCACCGGCCACCCACCGCAAGCCGCTAACACCACCATCGTTGTCCCTTTCACATGTTATCTTCCAACCAACCACCCACCAGCAACCATCAACATCACCATCGTTTTTCCTAGTTAACTTCCCCCCTTCCATTTCTCTGTTAACTTCCTATTTGAATGTCCAATGCTTCAAATTGAAGCTCCAACCACATCTAAGTTCATACCCACCATTATTCACACATCAATTTCAGGTGGTGATGGTGGCCGATGTTAGTGGCCAATTGGTGGTGGTTTACCCTTTTGATGATTTTAGGGTTTTCAGTTGTAGTTTATTATGAACAGAAAGGACAAGCCAATGGTGATAGATAGTGGTGATGCCGACGAGATAGTGGTGATGGTGGTTGATGGGATAGGTGGTGGTGGTGGATAGATGGTTGTTATGTTGGGTAAATGGTGGTGATAGTGGCAAATGTGGAAAGGAGATTGGGTTTTTTTAGTTATTATAATTACAATAATGGTCCTTGAAGAAAGGAAAAATGTAAAATTACAAAAGTAATCTATAAAAGGGTATCTTAGTCATTTAATTTAAATTTAACAAAAATAAATAACGTATGTTAGTTTTAATACCTTAACTTGTTACAAAAAGTTAAACACAATGCCTTAACATATTACAAAAAACCCTTAGTACCCAAACCTGTTATTTTGAATAAATCATAGGGACCATTTATATAATTTATATAATACTAATTTGCAGGTTTTGTGTGCTTCATTGGTGATACAACATGCTTAGATGGGTTGTACCCATTCTTTTTCTTTTAATCCTAATAATTTTTCCTTTCAAATTTGATCACATATACTTTTTATATTTACAAATTTTGTGTTTTACGTTTCAGTCTAAATGTTACGAGTTGACACGCCGCAACGTATGCATTTGGTTCGACATTTGTACGCTTATTTTTTCCCCGTTTAACACCCCTGTCACAACGCACTGGTCCTAAGTCAATTTATTGTTTTATATATTTTAGTTTCGATTACGTGGTTCAATATTTTTACGTCTACTTTTCATTCAGTTTATTTTTTTGCCTTTTATTTTTCTTCGATATGAGTTCATTGGAATTGATGATAATTTACGGTAGTGTGTCATTGATGCTAGTTAACACGGTTTTACGCTCCTGCCGCAACGCAGGGCATAATTCAACTTAACTCTAAAATGTAAAAGATGAGTAATATTTAATTCGCTTAAAGAGTTAAAGTATCTACAACGGATTTAAATACTACTCATATTTTAAATTGTAATAAAACATTTAATTATATCAAATATTTTTGTTGTTAGATATGGGAAAATATATCTATGTCAACCACGAGCGTTAAACAGGTCGGTAAAAGATGGTGTTTTAAGATACTTATTAGATTTAAAAGTGTTTTGATTCTTTTTGTATAGATAGTTTTAAATTTTTTGCATAAAGTGTTTTTTAAACTTCTTAAAAACCTCTATTTTAATTTTCTTTACTAAAATTTTCAAATTTCCTTTAAAAATACGGTTTCAGTTTTTACCGAAATTATTTTTGATGTCTTTACCAAAAAAAATTTAAAATTAATAATTTTTAAATGAAAAATATGACAAGTTTTGTTTTTATTTTTAAAAAGTAAAAAATGACAAATAAGAGAGGGACATGTAGCCTAACCCTTAAGAAGCATAGCATCGAAAGGAGTTCAAAACTAATTTTACTACGTGAGAGATAATGGGTTAGGTAATCAAATGAATGAGTGGGGATTCCATTTATTTACTGTGTTGCAATCTTAACCGCAAAATTCTCATTTCAATTACTGAATCATAATTATTTTTATCCTTTCAATTATCCAATTCTAACTTATTAATTTAGACAACGCTCATTTAAACCATGTTTAATGTTTGTTAAGTTAAGATATCAACTACGTATTATGTATAAGGATTTTTTAAATCAAGGGCAATGGTCAACTAGTTATTGAATCCCTATTGGTACAATAGTGTATGCAAAGTTGTGTTTGGAGTCTATTAAAAACATAACGTAGGTTAGGAGTCCCGGTTAACGATCATGTAGTGGTGCTTAAAGCTACACTTGTGTTTATGTTATCATTATCAATATATCTTTTTGTTTTTGCAATACTTAACGTTATTATGTTTCGAAAAAAATGTCTCCACGCACACAGATACATATCTATAGACACACACGCACGCACGCGCGCATGCACGCACGCACACACACACACAAATACGCACACAGCCACACACACAGCCACACACACACGCACGCACACACGCACGCACACGCGCGCGCACGCACGCACACGCACGCACACGCACGCACGCACGCACACGCACACGCACGCACGCGCGCGCGCGCACGCACGCACGCACACACACGCACACACACACACACGCACACATACATACATACATACATACATATATATATACACTCATATACACACTAAATAGGTCTTAGTGTGGTGTGATGGGCAACACATGTAATTTTTTTAATTCAAAAACCATAACAATACCATACTTAAATTAAAAAGAAAAAACACTCCTTTTTTAAGTGTATTTTTTTTTAATATTAACGTATGAAAAAACTTATAGACATTTAAAAATCATAGTGGAAGTTAGTTTAAAGGCAATCCTGTAATTAAGATTTTTAAAAGATAGTTAAGATTGTTAAATGCATAAAAAGACGATCTTGCCCTTTAAAATTTTTAAAACTAATGTAAAGCAGATAACTATGTCATTCTCAAATGCATTATTGTATAGTATAGATATATGTGTGTATATGATTGGGAACAAATAATACTTCGCTATTATTCTGATAACTTTTGATAAAATATTACGATCAATTACAACTTTTTTCAATAACATTACTAAACATGTAAAAAATTATGATCTTATATATATGTGTGTGTGTATATATATATATATATATATATGGGAGAGATCAAATGAAAACCAAACTTATAAATGAAAACCATAAAAACCACTCTCAACCAATCAAAAAATTTCCTTTTAATTATTTTATTTTTTATTTAAGAGGTTAATAAAGTAATTTTAACACTCTCTTAATTTTAGTAACTTCAAAACCCTGATTTCTCTTCTTTTTTAAACTATTTGATTCCTAATTCTCCCATCTCTTGTTATCTCCAACCCAAAACACCATCACCGCTCACCTTTTCAATCGTTGCCACGATGCCACCTACCAAGCACCACCTGCAAACGCTAACATCGATGGAAAACACTACAAGATACGACGTAGTAGAAAGATTCGTTTGATCTCCTGGATCAAACCTTCTTCAAAATTAAAAGTTCCATTTATCCAACTTTCAAATTCATGATATACTATTTCACAATCTGTTTTCAAACTCTAATTTTCATGTATATTCTGGTTGTTTATAGACGAATCAGGTTGATATTGGATCAGGATGAAGAAGATGAAGATTTTAAACACTGATGTCACATATATGTTACACAGTTGTTGTGTATATGTAACACTGGTGTTCAAGAGATGAAGATTGGGGATGATAGAAAATCAAATCTGATTGTACAAATGTATGGTTTAAACATGAAGAACATGATAATGTTACGTATATGTAACACCATTGTTAGCAATACGCAACATCGCTGTTACATATACGAAACACTACATTTGCAAAGATTTTCGATAACATCAAGTTTATACGTGTTATATATATGTAAAATTTCATCCTTTGTATGTTCATTCTGATATATGTGATGTTCTTTTTAATTTTAGTTACCTTAAATATACGTAAGCTAAGTAAAACTATATAAATGTGGTGATACATATATGTGCTTATGTATACGTACGCAAGTTACACATGGCTGCACTTTTATTTACAATAATTTCCTTTAGATTGTAGAACTTACGTTTAGTGTTACATCTATTTAACTTAGTATATTTATAAATCAAGTTTCATATATGTAACCACGTCTACATAAATGTAAAATTTCAAGTTTAGTAAAATGGTTTGCACTAGTTATAGGTGCTATAGTAACATTGTAACACCCGGATTCTTAAAATAAACAATAAAGGGTAACAAATGTAAACTTGGCCCAAGGTGAAGGACCAAGAATGTAAAAAAAGGACAAAAGGTACAGGAGTGGCGGTTATAAGAAGTCATGGTCGCCCATTTCCTCCACCACACCCCTTTTCAGACGAAATTCAGAGTAAAGAAAACGTGCTGTCGGAGTGCGAAGAAGATCAAGGAGAAAGCCGGATTCAAGGTAGGGATTCTAAGGTTTATGTGCTTTTATTGAGTTCTTGTGTCAATTATGTGCTTACGTGATTGTTGTATGTTCGATTGTGTGCATGTGATGTTGGGTTAGGTGTTCGAACTCTAGTGCGGTCGAGTTTGAGGAAGACTTA
>BJCM01004567.1:0-12814 GCA_018326385.1 Flaveria bidentis | reverse complement strand
ATATTAAATATATTGTTATTTATATAAACAATTTGCTCGTTTAGGCTTGCGAGCCTTGTCAAACATAGTTTATAAACCTCTAACTTATCCTCTTTGCTTTGAGTTGGGCTCAGGCTCGAGCTCCTTATAGCTCGACTCAATTTGAGCTTGTAGCAAGTTAATATTAAGTAACTCACAAGCAATTTAGTTTGTCTACACCACTATACATTATATAAGAATATATGATCATTGTAGTTATAAATCAAAAATTTTACAATATATACGTGTTTTTGAAGTTCTCATTGTTTTTTTGATGGTTTTACAGCACCTCGAACCATGGAGGAACACGAAAGCCGTAACTACTAACTATGTTCGTGATATCGTGCCAAAGTAGCTAACAATTGAGCCTATGGTTCGTGTAGTTTATCTTATGATTCTTGTGAAGTGATAACGTTCATTCTATTCCCTATTTCATTTGTTTGTCCCATGTTTAGGCTTTATGGGTTCATAAGCATATATTAAGATAATTTTAGCATTAGCTAAATGTAACTTGTGCTTGTATTGTATATTACATTTGGCATTTCTATATGAGTTAATCATTATTCGAAATCGTATTTAAAAAATTGAAATTCGAATTGTTTGACATTAATCAAACAGTTTTGTAATTACAACAGATTATTTTGCACCCAAAAAAAATTTTAAAAATAAAAAATCAAATGAAAATCAGATTTGTAATCACTAACCGCAAAATCTAACAAACCAACCGATTTGTGTACGGATTTCCCTTATTTTTGGACCATAATTTCATCTATTAAAAGCCACAATTTTATTACCGTCATCTGAAAAAATGGCTCCACCATCCTCCGCCTTCCTCCGCCATCTCCGCCTCTCGCTATTCCTCGCGCTTTTGTTCACCGCCACTCGTCCCGCCAACGGTGGCAGCACTAGAAAATCCGGCAAGGGCCATGGTCATGGCCCACCTGCCAAAAAAGGAGGTCCGCCTGTTAAAAATGGCGGACCTCCTGCCAAAAAGGGAGGACCTGTTCCCCTTCCCTTGCCCGGAAATAATATAGAGACAAATTTTAAGGGTTCGTGGGCCATCGATAACCATAATGCGGGCGTTGCGGCAATGCAATTCCAGTTAATGCCAAACAATAAGGCGGTGTGGTTTGATACCACGTCGCTTGGTCCGTCTGCTAGGGAACTTGGTCCGCCAGGCAACTGCCCGAAAAGCCCCGAGATGAACTTTAAGCCTGATTGTTTCGCACATGCGATCGCTTATGATGTTGAGACCGGACACAGTCGGACCGTCTATGTGCGTTATCTTCTCATATCATGATATTTTGTGTAGTAGTTGTTATGTGTAGTTGTTAATTTTCTATAACTTGTTAATTTTCTATATGTCAAATCAAAAAAAAAAAAAACATGTAGGCACGTGTGTGTGCGTGTAAGCGCTTACGCATGTGCGTAGCATATGAAAGATAATTACATGTAATGATGAAAGACGTATAAAAACGTATTATAAATCACATCTAAAACAATAGATACACGTGATTGTCAATATAGTAGTGTGTCAATTGTCATGGAATGTATATGCATTACATATATGTATCTGTGTGTGGCAGTTGGACGGGGAACCATGGTGCTCGTCGGGACACTTGTGGCCGAACGGAGACTTGGTGGCTACCGGCGGTACTAGAGGCGGTGTTAGATCTGTTAGAGTGTTGTCGATGGCGAACCCGAATGCTAACTTTGTAGAGAAGAAAAATATTCTTGCGGATAATAGATGGTACGTACATATAGTATGTTTAATGCATAAGAGTACATTAATGTCTAAGATGTTTGACTTGTTTTAAGTCATGACACAGGTACTCGTCTAACCAAGTTTTAGAAGACGGAAGCGCAGTGGTGGTGGGCGGCCGAAACTCATTCAGCTACGAGATCGTGCCGCCGAACAAACCAGAGTTCCATCCGAAAAAGTTCCCACTCCGGTTCCTCCAAGAAACTACAGTACCGAAGAGACCGGGCCCAGGAATGTACATCGAAAACAACCTCTACCCATTCTTGTTCCTCATTCCAGACGGTAACATTTTTCTCTTCGCTAATGATCGTGGCATCATCTTCCACCCGCATACTGGCACCATCGTCCGCCAGTTCCCGAAACTACCCGGCGGGGCCCGGAACTACCCCGCTTCCGGAATGGCCGCGCTCCTTCCGCTAAATATCGGCCCAGAAATCCACGCAGAGGTCGTGATATGCGGTGGCAATTCTCAAGATGCTTACCCGTCAGTCGACAGCAAACATACGAAAAACAGAGTTTTCACCCCCGCGCTACGAGATTGTCATAGAATAGTGTTGAGTGATCACGCTTCCACATGGGTGAAAGAACAAGACATGCCGTCAGGGCGGTGCATGGGGGATCTCGTGCACCTCCCCAACGGGGATCTTGTAATGATCAACGGCGCACGAAAAGGTGTTGCCGGTTGGGAAAACGCGATTGACCCGAACTTAACCCCGGTTTTATACACACCGTATAAACCGATGGGTCAACGGTTCAAAGAACTGGCCCCGACCACGATCGCCAGAATGTACCATTCTATCGCGGCATTGATTCCCGATGGGAAGATTTTGGTCGCTGGAAGCAACCCACATTCAAAGTACCTTGTACAGGCAGAGTACCCGACAGAGCTTCGGGTGGAGAAATTTTCTCCACCCTATCTTGACCCGGCACTAGCGGGTCAACGGCCGGTGATCGCTCCAACGTCGGAGAAGGTGTTGAAGTACGGTAAAGATTTCAAGATTCAAGTGAAGTTCAACGGTGGTCAAGTGAACCCTCAAGATGTGAAGGTGACATTGTATTATCCACCCTTTACAACTCATGGGTTTTCAATGAATCAGAGGTTGCTGATTCTACCGGTGAGGACGGTGGCTAACGACATGATCACCGCCACGGCACCGCCATCGGGGAAGGTGGCGCCACCAGGGTATTACATTTTGTTTGTTAATTTCCGTGGTATTCCTGGTAAGGGTATTTGGGTTCACCTTGACTAAAAAGGTAGTGTTTGTTTGACTGATTAAGTCAAAAGTCTGACTTGTTTATTTTACGAATAGTTGTTTATTTTATGAATAGTGTAAAAAGTAGATTGTAAATGTAACAACTAGAATAATAAGGTTAGAAATTTTCAACGTTTTATGAATTATGAGATGTGATTAATATCAAAAACTTGTGACTTCTTGCTTTTTAGTGATTTTGTTCTATTTGTATGTAAATTTTTTTGAATTTAATTGAAAAGTTTATAAAAGAATACTTCTAACATACCCATGTCTCACAAACTACATACTTGGTGACCCCAGAGTAAAAAAATACGATATCGCTCTCACATGGGGTACGTTCAAGTGCATTTAGCAGTAGGTACGTTTAGCCACACAGCGTAAAGTTTTTAGCGGTGTGCATGACATACACATGAAAATAAAGTGCATACGCAAAATGTAACATGATTTGTGAAGTTTTTATACATTCAAAGGCTATATATGAGCAGGACTAATATTGGCATTATATGAGCTTTTCAGTGAACCATATCCATTGACAATGCATGTTTTGTAGATTAACAAGGGCTTCCAAAAGACTTTCAAAAATGGACACCCAAAAGTCAAAGCTATTCACTTCCATAGAGCTAAAATCGGCCGATTAAACCCCGTTTTGCTTCCGTTTAAACTCGAACTTAAATTCTCGATCATCCTAAACCCGATCTGCAAATGAAACAGTTCAAATGAAAAGCATTCCAACGAAAGCACGTGAGTATCCATTGGTCAAGTAAAGGTGTGGTTTGACTTTTGAGGTCAACCATGTTAATTCAAGAAACTCTATTTGGTTCACTAGTTCCTTCTATCTTTCAAAAGTAAATTGCAGGGGTGTTTGGATGTGCATCTGATGGTGATTATTTAACTTTGACTCTTAAAATCAAGATAATCGTTTTGGGAACCCCAACCACCCCCTCAATATATGAAAATGTAGTATGTGTTAAGTGGAGGTGTAAACTAGTTGTGCCGTTCGTGAGCTACTCGAGACTGGTTCGCTACAAGCTCAATCAAGCTCAAGCTTCAAATGCCGAGCTTGACTAGGCTCGTGAACCTACAAGGGTCTATTATTAAATATAAATTTTGTTTTAAGTATATAGTTACAATTATAAATATATATAAACAGAACAATTATTTACAAGTCGTAATTGAGCTCTAGACATAGCTGAGCTCTCGAAAATTGAAAAGAGGTCAAGTTTAGGCAAAAAATCGAGCTTGATTCATTTACACCGTGGATAAAGGAAAAAAGTATGAACCTTGTCCAGAAGAATCTCCTGAAATTGTTGTGGGAAAATAGTAATATTCTTATAGTTAGTTGATGCTACCTGCAGTAAATTAGAAATGAATTATCTACATCAAGACTAAAAGCTCATGGTGACAAGCTCAAATGCACACAATTATAAGTACAAAAAAATGCAAAACTGTCTGATTCTTTTCCATTACATCTAAAAGACTTTAATTTTTTTTTATCATTGTATGCAAGCGACCTTCTATAGCACGTAAAATGGTGATTCAGCACCTTTTTTCCCGATCACATGGCGATGTGCCAGATCATGGTTTTTTACCCGCTATAGAAGGTTAGTTACAAATAATGATAGGATACTGAAAGAATGTTACATACAACGAGAAAAAGAACTTTTTCTTAGATACAATGACAAATATTGGTGACTTGCAATTTGGTTTGATAATTTATATAAGTGAATATACCTCTGACACTTGATAGTTACTGACATATGATTTCCATGGCTGAGGTTCCAGAATAAAAACTCCACCCTGTTTCGATTCAGTTTCATATTAGACATGGAAGGTGTAAACAAATAGAACGTGAAATTGTAATTTGAGAAAATAATAATAACATGTTGCAATTTTGGCGCATTTACTTAAAATAGGTCAATTTGGGTCTCATCTCCAATATGCCAAAACTAAAAATTATTGAAATAAAAAGGATTGAGTTGAAAGTCAGCCAAAGTATATATTTTTGGAATACCAACCCAAGTTGCTCCATGGAAACTTTATAAAAGATTGAATAACATATGTGGACTATAGATGATCCATGTATTCAATGATTTCCATTAAGATCCCCCGTATATTAGAAGTACTTCACTGATCACTCAAGTATCTATGAGCTCTAAGTTATACCAACTCAGGCAAAAAAAAAAAAAAATACAAATGAAGAAGATACTCTTGATCCTTCTGAAAAGACAATTATACCTATATAATGTTGATACCTCATCAAAAATATTGCCTTCCAAAAGTTTAAGGGCATTTTCATCATTGTACATATTTATGGCTGGAATCGGTATCATATGAAACAACATAGACGCCCTATGAAGTACTTTCAATATAAAAGTGGCTAAAATGAAAAAAGTTTATAACTCAGGCAAACCAAATTCAAACAATGAGAAAAGTTTCGGGTCAACTGTACAAAAAACCTGTTTTGACCCACCACACAGGTCTGCCATTTTTCCACCTCCAATAACAAATTTGTAGCTAAATGAACACTTACAGGTTTAAGAAGCCGCCAAACCTTTGAGAATACTGTTATTAAACCTTCATCACCCCAATTCAAATGGATCCATTTTGTAACACTTAGGCTGCGTGGTAGAAAACAAATCATTCAATGTCCAAAGTAAAACGGGTCAAATGGAAATAAATAATTTAAAAAAAGATTAGACTAAACAGAAACCTAGTGAAATGGGTCGAAAGTTGCTTACAGTACAATAATATTTAACACGAGTTATTAAATTCAAGCAATGGATATTAAAGCATTTGTAGGCCAAATTGGTCCAGCCCAAGTCCAATTTTCATCCATTACCCACACAGCCCATTACCTCATCTCTAGATATCCCAAGTGCTTCCTATTCTGAATCAGAAGGTAATGTTGGCCTACATTTGCTAATGAAAGGCAGTTTTGGGGTATTTAAGATATAATAGATAGCAAAAGAATAAACTTACCAAAGAATGGTATCATACACCTTATCCCCTGGTGTGGAGTGTCCAAAAACAAAATTCTCCTTACAGAAAGAGACTCGGTCAAACAGATGCGAAACAGAGTAATTCCCTGAAATTTCAGCCTGATCCATTTCATTTGCCGGATTAGTTACAACATTATTCGTTTCAGCATCACTTGATTTGTTAACCGTTGGATGCTTCTTGCTTTCGCTCATTTTCACGATTTTTCTAAGATTCCAATATGCTTCCTGAATTCTAGCTGTAAAATGAACAACTGTAAGTGCTCTTTATTTAACAATACCATGCATGACGGAAACAGCAAAGTGGGTGAGTAGGGTTGACATGCAAACACTTTTTGTCCATTTTAAAATTTTTATCTCGTAAGCTGATGCATTAGTTATGACGACAAACACAATAGTAAACCACAACTAATTTAAACGAATTTGTAGATTTGCGCTGAAAATGGACCATGGTTGATTTGCAACTCACTTGCAACCAATTTGACTCATTCCTCTTTTACCTAATTTTTTATTTAACCCATTCGAGATAAAACACAACCCAAGCTGACATAGGTTAATGGACGAAAATTATCACTTTATCGTAAGGTTCATATGTTCTGAATTTTTTAAGATTAGAACCAGTGACCCACTCACCTGAATCTATGTCAATCCCAAGGATTTTCTGGCAACCAAACTTTTTTGCTGCAATCATAAAAGATAACATCATATCATATATTAAATATAAAAATAAATATATATATATATAAACTATGAAAAATGCAATCAACTCTTTTGCTAAATCAGTTTGCTTATGTGCTACATGTAGTCATGTACGGTTAGCTTATCAGTTTGCCGCAATTTTACCAAGGGTTAGCCATACAGTTTATCCCGCACGGACTTCCAGAGGTATGTTAGATAAAGATTCTAAATTATGATTCAGGTTTAGGATATTTATCTTTGTATTTTGATCATTGTATAGGTTGCTATGTGGACTAAAACGAAATGTACAGTGGGTCAGACCCTATTTTGTTCCCTAATTCCTAATATAACCTTCATACCTTTTGTACTAAACATACCCAATCAATGACACGGAAACAAAATACCTCAGCATTATTTTTACTAAATCACACAAAGCACAAATTTTTCAGAGTACGCGGAGGAATAATGATGATTTAAATTGTTCATCAAATATGCACTCCAACTTGAAACTGACAGTGAAGATTACCAATCGTAATGGTTATTAATCCACTATTGCAACCAATGTCAAGACAACTTTTCCCTTCAAACCATTCCTTCCTCATAACCTTTATCCTAGGATCTTCTTCCAAACCTTGATCAATCTGAAACATAAAAATAAAAAATTACTAATAATTTGAAAAGAGAACATAATTTTCACACCATTTACAGGACAAATGGAGAACTTTAACTAGCAAGTATAGAAGCATGCCTTAATTACATATCTGCAGACAAATAGTATCAACAGAGAATAGTTATATAAATGTCATGTAATTAAGCTTGATGTATGAAAATGTGGCTGCAAATGAACCCTAGAAACCAAAAATCATGCTTCAAAACGTCCAAATCACAAATGACACTAACTTATGAGCTTGATTCAAGCTGAATTCTTTTAATCACTGCCATATAACAACTCAAACACACGCAATATCAAGATGACCATGCACAAACAAGACGAATAGTTGAACAACGAATCAAATTACATGAGAAATTATATGGGAAATTAGGGTTTACTCGATAACCGTAGTAGTTTCTGTAGTTGCCGAAGATGGCAACTTCTTTCTGCTTCTTTCTCTTCTTGCTGGATGGTTGACCGTTGACATTGGTTGCTTGTACGTCGTCGTTTTTGGGCTTTTCATCGTCTTCCATCTTCTAGGGTTTAGGGTTTATACAAAAAGGTTTTGTTGTGATGAAATGGGAGTCTGGTTGTAATTTAAAGGGGAAGATGAAAATTTGTTCTTCGAGTTTAACTTAAGAGCATAACTACATTAAATATCTTGTTAATATTCACTCACTAGATTATAACCCCGTGCGTATTACACGGGTTAAATAGAAAAACAATAAAACTAATAAAAAGGAAGAAAATATAAAACACTATGTTGATATAATATATATATATATATATATATATATATATATATATAAAATTATGTGTTAGTAAGTATTTATGTTAATAAAATATTTTTATTATTTTCTTAAAACTTTTATTTAAAAAAATGTTTTTTTAACATTGCTTTAGAAATAAGTTAAGAGACATTTCGTTCGAAAAATATTATTTTTTGAAAAATATCAAAACTATGGGTTTTAGTTATTTTTATTTTATAAATTTTTTTGTGTTAAATATCATTTTTATAAATATTTCATTGTTTAAAAACTTCAGATTTCAGTTATTTTTTAGATTTTTTTAGAAACACATTTTCATATAAAACCTTTATTTTTAAAAAAAGATTGGGTTTAGAATACTGTATATGTGTAGAAAGATACGTTGTTTGAAATACTTCATAGTTTCTAAAAATCTTTTTTTAAGTGTATATTTTTAATCAAAATGTTTAGTTTTTAATTGTTAAGAAAGAGAGAGAGAGAAAGAGAGGGAGAGATAAATATATAGAGATATAAGTTAGCAATTAGTTATTCTAACTTTTTAAAAATTGTTAAATGATTTGGGCAGGAAAATAAATGATAGAGTTAATGTGATGATGACGTGTGTCCAACCAATGTAATAATTTATTAGTATAGAGTTGTTTAAGAGAGTCAAAACTCTGTCTTCCTCTTGACTAATAAGTTAAAAAATTATCAGCTTAAAAAATTTATCCATTTTTCATCCACTCTTGATGGTATATTGTATTTCTTTAAATATAAAAAAACACGCTACAATCTTCATAAATTTTTTACATCTTTCGTTCACAATCACTCATAGCAATCCTTATAATATAAGACACCTACTTATATATATATGGGGAACGAATCATGAATGATAGCAATCCTCATAATATAAGACACCTGCTCATATATATATATATATGGAGAATGAATCATGAATGCTTTAAGAAGTTGTATTCAAATATACATAAAAACAAACAAAACGTTTAGTGAATCATTTAGATTTTATTATGATTAATTTACTTCAAATTGCTGTTTGTGTGTATTTATATTTGTTCTCTTCATTTATGTTTCTTAGAATATTAATACACAAATCAATGTCCATTTTCTAAAAAATAACAAAAACAAAAGGGACAGGTAAAACACCCCTCTTATGTAATTTTTGTTTTCGAGAAATCTTATTTCATGTATTTTTGTTTTTGAGAAGTATCATTGTTAATTTATTGAATGTAATTTATTTTGGTTCTCAATAAAAACCACTAATATAACACCTACACAACCTCATTTCCAATTGATATTTTTTCTTTTTTCATTTGTCATTCTTTTAAGTCATGTTTTTTATACTTGTCATTTTTAGATATCTACATATCAATTTTTCCTTCAAAAGAGTATTATACTAATTAAATACTTTTCTAAATTTATCTCTCTTACTAAATATAAATTTCATTAATTGTTATGTTTCTCTCTCTTATCTAATTTAAATCAAACTAACTTTTTCTTTAAAATATATATTATGAAAGAAATTATAAATCACATTTTTTAATTAAAATCTAAATAATAAAAAACTAAATTTTTATATAACAAGAAATTTTCTAAAACACTAAATATTTTAAAAAATATATTTTAAATTGTTTTGTTTTAAAACAAAAATTATAAACAAGTAAAATATTTTAAAACAACCAGAATAATTACAAACCAGGTTTTTTGAAACAATAATTTTATAAAAAAACATTTTTTATAAAAAAATCTTAAAACGAATGTTTAAAAATGAAACTATTTACATAAGAGAATTAAAAAATAGTATAATTATTTTATTTCTTGAACTATTATGCATGTATAACTTATTTATATTTTATATTAAAATATTATACTGTAACTATCTATGTTCATTTACATATATATTTTACATTAAAATTTAATATATTTATTTAATGAGTTTTTAGCCTATCTATCTATAAAAAAACCAAACCAATCATGAAACAATCGTAAACCTTATTATACTTACTTTCACATTTCTCTATATTATTAATAATAACATTGAATACAAATATTATTACTCATTCCATTTTCAAATTAAAATTTGTATAATTTAATGAATTAAAAACCTAATTTTTTAATTAAAAACATACTTTTTAAAAACAAAAAAAAATATAAAAAATAGAATACAACGAAATTAAAAAAAAAATCATCTCTCTTAAAACAATATATTTAAAAATCACAATTTTTTTATAAAAACAAAAGTTTAAGAAAAATACATTATTGTTTATTTACTTAAAGTAGTTATTTATACGTCATTATAATTATATTTTATTTTCAAGCATGATTTATAATGCATAAGTTTTTATAAATCATTATTTAATATTTTATTTATTCAATTCGTGTGTTACACGGGGACTAACCTAGTCTATACTATATAATAAAAGAGTAACTAAGATATTACATGACACTCTCATGTTACTTCTCAAATAAATTTTTCCGTCTAAACTAATTATTATTTTAGTTAAGTTTTTTTATTTTAAGAAACTAAATTATTAGTAATAAATTATTTTGTTTTGAATTTAATTTTTTTATATTATCAACTTAATTGTGTAATCATATAGTTTTAAACTATACATATTTTTATAGACTAACAAAATTCAGTTTAAAAGAAAAAAAGTATTTATTGATATATTCATATATTTAAGTTAATGTGATTTCAAGATAACTGATTTTTAGTTTTACATGGGTCGATCGTATGTTACAATTTACATTATTCAATAAAATATTTGAATATTTATAACTTAAAAATGTAATTTTTTTATTTTTCATTGTTACATTATTCAAAAAAGTATTCGAATATTCAATCCAAAGCAAGCTGCCTATTACCGGATCCCGTGTAAAGGATTCACACGTTGGAAATAAATAAATAAATAAACATGGAATCGTTTGAATCTAATCATTACACCCCACAAGTGACATTAAATTTGAAACAAATGATACATACTATGCTATTTCCTCTTTTCTTTAGTTGTTCATAATTAACTTCACCAAAAAATACACATTATTAACCACTCTACCAAGATTTCAATTTGTAAGAGGTTGCAACCACTTTTCAATTATCTACAAAATGGTGCGGAGCGGGCACGATGGGGGTGGTCACTACTGTTTGATGGGTAAGCTTCAGTTCCGGACGATGAAAATTTCCACATCATCATTCTAGCTCTTTGAGAAAATCAACGTTATCAACAAAAACCTGCAAATTATTGACAAAATGTCATCCAAACGATTTCATTATTTCAACTGATTGATGGTGGATCTAACAATCTGATTTAAAAGCTAATGAGAATGGCACGGTATGTTGAAATGCATAGAGTAAAACTAGAACTGGCAGAATGGGTCGGGTTGAACTGGGTTGACTTGGAATACTTATGTCTAAGACATAAGTTTTTATAAACAATTACTGTGTCAAACACCATTTCTTTATATATCAGCAGATAGTGGGTGACAAATTCGACACATTACTTATAAATGGTTTGAAAGCACACATACAACCTTGATCGCTTTATTCAAAGATTTAGATTAAAACTACAATGAATTAATGATATTGTTTTCCTATTCATATTTATTTATTAGTTATTTACTAGATTTTGTTACAAATAGACAAGAAATTATAAAGGGTTCAAGTTTGACTCGACCTATTACCCAACCCATCCATATTGCTACCTCTAAATCTCTTCTAAGGCTGAAAAAGAATGTCAAGTTTTTAAAAACTCCTAGAGGCAAAACTATAAAGTGTTGAAGGTGATAAAAGTCTTCATTTACTTGGGTATAACATATATAACTTCCATAATAACAGGGTGTTTGGATGTGTGTGAAATCAAAGGGAGTTTGGTTTGTTATATTAGACAGAAAAACAAAATAATTATTTATTATAATAAAAACACTATAAAAGTGGTGTGCTCTTGTTCTCTAAAAAGTAAGAGATAAAATGACCAAAAAGAACATTTAAAACACGATATGTTCATGTGAAATCAAAGGGAGTTTGGTTTGTAACCAGCAATCGTTATGGGTATGGGTTTCATTATATGGAGGAAATAGGATGGGAATGGGAATGAGGATTTCCAAAGTCCATACCCATCACCCTAGGTGGGTTTAGAGCATGTCTAAATTTCTAGGTTTGATATCCATTCTTAAAACCCAAACCCATCAACAAAATACTACGATCACGAATGAAAGTCATTCGTTCAGTTCCATACCTATAAATCAAACACTACCTTAAGAGTAAAAGTCTATCTAACTAGGTTAGAGCCTTAAAGGATGGTTGAAGTATAATGTTATTTACCCTTAGATAATCAGGATTATTAGGATTCAAATTGCATTAACCAATTTCAAAAAGTAAATCCAAACACCGCCTAAATTAGGTCTCATATTAATTGCTTCAGTTTCTCTTTGAATACTCGTCAACTAAAAACATACAAAATACTTAACCACACTAATTGATGCAACCCCCGGCTCAGACCCAGGCCCATCAGTCCGCATGTCAGCCCAGGTTTCCAGCCCAGATGATGAGCCCGGCTAATAAATCGCAACCCAGCTGGAATTCTCTCCCCGTTTGAATTTATTTATTTATCTTTAATTTTCTGTTTGTGTTTATCTCGAATTTTCTGATTAGAGTTTTAGTCGTATTTCAATTCCTAGTTTATAGGAAGTTA
>BJCM01004561.1:0-14260 GCA_018326385.1 Flaveria bidentis | reverse complement strand
TTATCTTAACCTTGTGATCAATTTGATTTTCAATTTTAAGAATAAAAGATTTTAATGTTTCAACAGTTTCATCCTTAGTTCTTAAAAAGAATACCCATGTAAATCTTGTAAAATCATCAACAATCACAAGGCAGTATGATTTCCTTCCAATGCTCATTATACTTGTGGGACCAAATAGATCCATGTGCAATAAGTATAATGGAGTGGTGATAGAGTTAACAACTTTGAAATTATGAGATGATCTGTGTTGCTTTCCCTTTCAAGCATGCAACACATTTATCTTTGCAGGAAAATTCCTTTTTAGGCAAACAATGTACCAAGTTATTTCCAACCAATTTGTTCATAGTTTTAAAATTTACATGACACATACATTTATGAAATAGTGTTTACTCATCACCATCATCTTTGGAAAGAAAGCATGATATTTCACCCAGTAGGGAAGCATTGTTCATATCTAGCTTGTACATATCTCCTTTCTTGGGAGATTTAAGAAGCACCAATTCCTGAGGAATGGTCATCCCTGATAAGAGGATAATGCACTCATATTTTGTGAAAAGCATTTGATACTTTTGATCACAGAATTGAGAAAAACTTAAAAGGTTGTGTTCAAGCTGTTAGAAAAAGTGTACTTTGTCAATTTTTAACTTGCCGTTAGATACATTCCCTCTGCCAGAAATGTATACTCCAGCCTCACCTTCAAATTGGATAGGTGCTCCATCAAAATGTTGAAATTGTTAAAGGAGAGATATGTTCCCTGTCATGTGCCTAGAGCATCCACCGTCTATAATCCACATATTATTGTTCTTGTCATATGGATGTCCCTGCACATAAGGGGAAAAAGTTAGTTTTGATTGGAAACCCAAGCCTTGTTGTTCTTAGGCTTTTCTAATGATGAGGATTTAATTGAACCTAAGTGTATGTATGGAAGTTCAATAAATGTTTGGGAAGAAGAGGTTTGGGATGCAACATATTGTTTTATCTTCCAATCCATCCCTTGGCTGATCAATATAGATGAGCTTGATAAAGCTTGGGCAGCATGGCATACTTTCGAGGCTTCTTTCTTCTCGGAAGAAGCTTTCTCACCTTTTCTTCCGAAGCAATCTTCTTTTTGAATGGTTTCAAAGGAACTCTTTTGTTCTTTTGACTTTTCTTAGCCTTATCTTCCGAATCTATTTTCCCTTAGGAATAGTGAGTTTCTTCCGAAAGCAACTTTGCTTCGGAGACAAGCTTTCCTTTCCTCATCACTTGGACCATGTGATGGGGTCCAAATATGAAACCCTCCTTGACTCCTTCTTTCTTAACATTATTTGCATAATGTGTGCTAGCAGGATTGTAGTAACAGTCTTTAGCCATATGATTTTGCAAACCACACATTATGCATCCAATGTTAACCTTTGTGGGATGTGCAGACTTTTGTTTCTTGCTCTTTTTGTCTTCATCAAAGGTCTTCTCCTTTAACTTCCGATCCTTTAGAAAAACAGAAGTGTTGGTATTACACTCCTTTCCAAGATCAAAGTTTCTAACCACCTGGAACCCGACTGAAATAAACACACCTTTTGTTTTGGGTCTATCTTCAGTTTGGATTCAGCCACTTTCTTGGCAGTTTTTATGGTTGCCTTAGCCTTGTTTCTTCTGGCTTTGGTGGTAAGGGGTTGATCATAACTAGTGGGAATGGGTTGATTTACCTAATCCTTCCCTGTGATGGTCTCCATAGTTGTATCACTCTTCAACTCATGAGGTGGTGGATCAACAGTTGGAACCTCGTGCTCTTTGGTTCCACATCTTGGTTGTTTGATAGACTCATAAGAATATGGTGGATCAATTTCATTGGTTCCAACCCACATTTGTTTTGATAACAAGTTTTTAGTAGGAGGATGATGCAAGAATAGCATTGATCCGGGAAGCCTCACAGTTGAATAATCATAACATTAAATCATTTTAATATCAAAACTTTGTAGCAGAATAAAATAAACATTCACTTAAAACTTGTAGTTCATATTGTAACCTTACATTTGTCTTTCAAATAAAATAAAAACATAGTACTTTGTCTTATTTTACAATGGAAATATTTCATAAACAGTAATGCCATCCGTTGCCCTCCAAGTAACTCTCAACCAGGTGCCATCCTTAGCATTAGCATTTACCTACCAACTATTATGCATAAAAATCAGTTTGTTGAGTGAGTTCTAGTTTTAGTTAATATAAGAAAATATAAACTTTATCCTTCATATAATGACCAGCATACATCATAATACATAACATTTTGCGTCTTAATAAGCATGTTCATTATCTTTCATTCTTCGTTATCTGTAACTTCATCTTAAACGAGATTGCACAAAGCAAGAGCTCCTTGTTGATCGACAACGAATGTCAATCCTTGTCAGTACACATGAAAATGGTTGCTAACCCCTGACATTTGATCCACACTGCAAGGCACATAGCCCACTCATGAATATGAATCCATCATCAGACATCAAACTCACATAAGTGAAGTCTATCATAGTGCTTGCAAGACTTTTCATCATCAAAAGGACCCGGGGTAACATTCGTTAAGTTCCACTTCTCATTAATATTATCTTCCAATTTAATATATAATACTTAACTTATTAAGAACATAGCATTCCAAGTACAAGTTATCATAGAACATATCCAACCCTCTGGGGGACATCGGGGGTTCGGGGGCGGCAACCCCTAACAACGGGGTCCTAGGGGCAGCACCCCCTAGTGGGGTCCAAGGGGCAACGCCCCTGGCTGGGGTCGGGCTGCCAGGTCAGTGCGAAGAAATTTTATTATTAAACATTTATACAACACATTTTGTTACAGAAAAATCAATCTTCTTGTTAAAACCTCTTAAAATCTTGGTAATTTAAAACGTATATTTAGTATGCATAATAACCCCAAAATATGGAAAAACTAGCAAATAAGGGGATCTGGAACTCACCTGGATACTGTGAGTAGCTTATAAACTAAGCTTTCTAAGCTAGAATCACACTACATAGTCTGCAGATAAGTTAACACTCGAAGGAGTTAATTTCTGCCTAAATTCGCTGCTAGTTTTGCTGCCAAATAAGTAGATTCGCTTCCAGTTTCGTCGCCAGTTTCACTACCAGTTTCGTATGGCAGTTTCACCCAACTTTCATTGGCATTCCATGGCTACAAAATTACCTGCAAAACTATAGTTTCGCAAAAAACTCACAGTTTCACTACTTGAACACCCAATTTCACTGAATACACAAATAGTTTCGCAGAACGCATAAAAATTACGAACCACTCGTTTTTAACCCAAAATCGAAACCTTTTACGTCCAAATCCTTAGTTTATCATTCATGAGGCTATATTTAAGCTTTTTACGTGATTTCATACGTAAAAATGAGACCTTTATGCGATTCTTTGCAACTTTTCAAAACCCAAAACCCTAAATGTGGGTTTGATCTACAAAAGGGTTTAGATGTTGATTCTTACCTAGACTTCTTGCTTCTTTCTTGTGGTTGATGCTCAATCACCCAGATCTTCAATCTCTTAACCTTTAAAGCTCCAAATCTTGAGTTTTCTCTACTTTCTCTCTCCAGAAATTGGTGGCTAGGGTTGCAAATGAGGAATATAGTGGTTGATGTTGATTATGGGTCCTTAATCACTTAGGCTCTTGCCCATAAGCCTAATTTAGCCCATGATCCATTTCCTTCCTTTATTTTTTATTAAATACCCACTAATTAAGCCCGTTAGCATTGATGACTTGTTTTGACATTTCAGGGCGTTACTGTTCCCAACCCACCTTTGTTTTGATAACAAGTTTTTTAGTGGGAGGGTGATGCAAGAATGAGTTGGAAGTTTTGCTTAGAGATAACATGCTTCCTGGCTTGTGCCTCAGCTGTGACTAGCTGGGCTTGAGCCTCACTCAATTTCGAGATTAAATCTTTGATTTGAGTCCTATAGTTAGTATGCACATGTTTTAAAAAGAACATAGTTTTCTCCAAATCTTCAATTTTCATTTTATAGTTAGATTAAAACCTTTTAAAATCACTTTTAAGGATATTCAAATACTCAATATTAGATTTAATTTCCATATTGTAGTCATGATACAATTTAACTTTAGCAATGCAAGATAGAGTACAGAGGTGTTCAAATACCTTACTATCATCAGTTCCAGCCATCAATACTTGAGTAGGAGTCACATCCTGCACCATGAAGCTCTAATCCACCTCTTGAACAACAACATTTATGTGTTGTTCAATTGACTTCCTAGTGGCTTTAGGTGTGGAGGGATGTGTGGAGGCTTGAGAGGTTCCCAGATTGGATTTGGGAGCCTTGCATTCCCTGGCAAAGTGGCCAAGTTGGTCATAGTTGTAACAGTTAGCCGTTGTCTTGTCAAACTCGAATTTGTTGTTAGTTGGGTTTTGGGGAAATTTCCTTCCAGTTCTCTTAAAGAACTTTTTTGCCCTATAAATTAACAGAGCCATCTATTGGATGATATCCATGTACTCAACATCATCTGGGTTGAAACATTCTAGATAATCAAAGCAAAACTGAAAATCACTAGAATACCTATTTCCTGAGACAAAGGCACAACTGTCTTGGAAAGGACTTGATTGAGCTTGTTGAGACCTTGGAGTCTTAGGAAAGGTAATGTATGGCCTAGAAAAATAGGATGGCTACTGGGAGTAAGTCAGGTACTGCTGAGGTTGGGGGTCTTAAGCCTTCAGCAACCATTAACGTATTGCTAGAGGGAAGGCTCGAGGGTCTGCTCACCCGGTGGCATCTCTTGTTTCTATCTCTACACGGTATCCATTAAGGATGCCATATAGTTCAGCCATTATGAGAGAGTTTAAGTTCTTTGTCCTTTTGATAGAGACACAGTAGAAAGTTCACTCATTTGGAAGTGCACTAATTAACTTTCTTGAGAGATCTCTTAACTCAAGAGTCACTCCCACAGACTGAAGTGATGAAATAAGATTCATATACCTGAAGTATTGCTGGCTAAGGGTCTCTCCAGCAATATAAGTAAAGTTTTCAAATTGTTGCTTTAAGGAATCTTTTTTGGAGTCATTAGAGTTGGCATACATCTGAGACAAAGCATCAAAGAGTTCTTTGGCTGATTGGCAATGCTCAAATCCCACCATGATGGAGTTGGGTATGGCAAATGTTCAAAGTGAAACACACATGTAGCAACAAAGCTTAGTTTTCTCTACTCTTTCTTCAAGATATCCTGCTCAATAATCAACTGTTTTCCCCAAGCCTCCTTCTGTCATCCTTCAAGTGGATCCAAGGACGCTTATTGATTTGAATAAATTCTTAACCAAATTTCTGATGAGATCCTTTGTTGAACAACCAAGCCCAGATGTTGCTTTGGCATATTTTGGAGCTGAAGAGCTTCAAAGGTGGAATACACCATCTATCACTATCAAAGAAGTTGGTCAACCTAAGGTTCACATTGAACTTGAGATTGAATTCGAAGGGGATATGGGACTGATGGCCCAATAACTAAAACAGTTGGGACAGATAGTGAAATGCCACTAACTTCTGAAGCTGAAGTCAAAGCTACGAAAGAAGTATTTCAAACTTCCGAAGCTGAGATCAAAGCTGTGGAAGGACTATACTCTCTGTCTGATGATCTAATTATCACAAATACAATTCTTGAACTAGCATCTGAGGTAAATAGTGAAGATTTTCTCAAAAAACTTCTCACTCAAACATCATCATCATCATCATCACAGGCTCAAATCACCACCCACCAACCTGAAATCTCTGCGCAAGAACTTCCAAAGTCTAAAGCTTCTGAAGACGTTAAGGGTAAAAGGAAGTTGACTGCGGAAGAACTGCAGGAGGAAGAAAGGTTGGAAAATCTTAGAAGAAAAGCTAGGCTTCCCTCTGAGAAACTATTAGCTACAAGTAGCAAAGCAGATGTAGTCAATCAGGAGGCTATCAACTATCAGAGAAGGGTGGAGATTATTGACAGTCTTGTCAATCTAGGTGCAGCTAGGGAAGATGTTCTCCTCCTAGAATTTGAAGATTTGGTGGAGTTAGAGAAGGCAACCATGCTGTGGATTTGAAGAGGAAGAACAAAGAAAGAAGGAGGAAGCTGAACAACAACTTAGTTATAAAAGGATATCTTTTCTATCGATCTCGAGTCGCTTATGGTCTTCATCAAAATAATCTTCAACAGCCTTCTCTATGATAGCACCATTTCTAGTCGGTGCTATAACCTTTGGCGTGTAAGGGCCATTGGTGATAGATCTCCATATCATGTTGTCTTGATATCTAATGAAACCTTCAATACGTTTGCTCCAAGATCTGAAGTTTTCAGGGGTGATGATAGGTGCTTTAGACAGCGTCCCCATTTCAAATTTAGATGATTTTTGGTTCAGGGCCATTTTAAGTGTGGTGAAAGTATGAGTGATGAAAAAATGTTGATTTGGATGGTAAGATCTCATAATCAAGAGCCTAAGAAGCTTTGATACTAATTGCAGGATTGATTTTTGTCACTCAACACAAGTATTATTTCTAAAACTCATTAAGTCACTTGGTTTCATGATTCTGAATCTCTTAAGAGTTAATAGTAATATACTAAGTAGACAAACACAAGAAGATAGTTTTTCAAGATACGTGTATATATTACTCTCAACTCAAAGTGTTACAAGAATCTTACAAGCATGTTTATAGAGTTACAATGAGAACTGTATGTACTACTATCTACATCCAGTTATACTTTGATACCAGCTGGAAACTTACGACTAAAGCAAATATTACATTACTAAAGGTAAAGTATCCTAGATAAAATACTATCTAAGATTTGGTAGTCATGACAAATCCATGACTTACATTTTGTCACTAACTAAAGTTGGTAATTGTACTAACTAATAAGAAATAAAGATTGGAATAAAGTATGGTCAACTACATGGGTGTGGGAAAGCGTCATGCAGTATCTCAGAGGTTGCAGCGGATCTTACAAAAGGACCATACTTATGTCCACTAGTTCATACTAGGTTCTTCTGAAGGTTAACTCGCTTCAGAAAAACAAGTTCTTCCAAAGCCATTTATACTTCGGAAGAGTACTTCTTCTGAGGCTTCATGATCTTCAGGACTTCATACTTCGGAAATCATTGTTTTGAACTCTTCTAAGTGTTAAACTTCGGAAGAAGGAAGACTTTGTTTTCGGAACTTAGAGTTCCTATTCGGAAGCTCTTTCAGCCTTGATCTTTGGAAGTTTAGCTTTTTCCTTCGGAAGTTTTTCATTAGTTGCACCAAAAATGTTCTAAGTATTTGTTTTAGTTGCAGCAGCCTTACTTGATCCAACATTAACTTTCTCCGTTGTATGCAAATCACCACTGAAAGCTACCTCCGATGATCATAAAACTCTAACCTACATTCATAAAATGAAACCCCCCTAAAATATAAGTACTAAATGATTTCCGAAAAAAAAGACCACCCATGCTTTCACTAATTTTGTTGGGATAATATACTTGTCTTAAAGAATTTTCTAATATACGTAATTATTTTCTTTCATTCGAACTTTTCAATAATTATATTTTGAGTTTTTAATTTATGTCATAATGCACGAGCCGATACTGACTAAAATCGAATCTCAAAAAAGTGCGCAACAGTCGTACCTCCACAACACGCGAACATTTTCACCGGTACATATACACACACACATTAAATAAAGCACATACATACATACCATATATATATATATATATATATATATATATATATATATAAATTGCACCACCCATACACATTACATACATACGCACGTAAACACACACCCACACATAAATATATATATATATATATATACATCAATTCATGTATTTATACATATACCCACACATGATCAAACATTTATATATATATATATATATATATATATATATATATATATATATATATATATATACATACATACATACATACATACACACACACAAACACACACACACATGAATATGTACGAATTCATGCACACACACCCGTATATACATACTCATCACGACACACACATATACATTAGATACATACGTGGTTTTTATGAAAACAAATACATATAAAATAGTGGTCAACTCTAATCACCACCCAATACCATGACATCTAGGTCAACTAGGATCCTATTAACTTGCATGAATGATCAAAGTTCTAGAAAATCTTGATTAAACCATGAATTTGAAATCCCTATCCTACCACCCTACCCCACTTAGTAAAAAACCATCACCCACACCATCCTCACATCTCATTTCTACTATTACACACTTTTTTATTAAACACTCTCCCGACTTCTTCTACTCACACTCTTGATCTTTTACACTCAAATAACAATAAATTTCAGGCTCCTTGAAAGCACTATTTGACCCACAAGATCATAGCCACCAACCATTTAATCCAAGGTAATACTACAAGGCCACACCCTCACTATATCAAGTTTCTATCTTCCATTCCTTTTACTCTAATATTTGAACCAATCTAATAATTTAACAACCTACTCTTATCTTTTCAAGTTCATTCAATAGCCCACACACTCATCTCAACCCCCTCTCATGCCAAGGTAACCTGCTACCATTTGAAAACACGTGAACTATAATGTTTTCGTAAGGATAGTGATACAACCAACCCCATGACACCCTCAACTTCTTATGAAACATTAAAAGACTTCACTTTTCAGTAAATAAAAGATATATAAGCTTTCTCGAAACTCTTGTTGATCACAAGCACGATTTTGATAAATCTAGCTCACCTAAAAACCCGGTGGTTTTCATAAAAATGTAAAGGTATATTATCTAATCCCAAATTATGATATTAAAATTTTTAGAAGTTAATAGTAACTATCTTAAGTTAAATATAAAGTTTCATGATTTGAACATGTGTACTTCACACTATAAAAATAATACAAAAACTTGAAAATATGTTACTTTGAGAAAAAAAATAAAGGAAATAGGTTGGCGACTTTAGTTCAACAAATTATGGGGTTATTTGAAAGTTGTTTATATTATAAAAGTATTTGGGAAGGGAAAAATCAGATTAAAATGTTTAGTAATCCAAAACTGAGATTTAATGGACACTTAATGAAACTAACCGACTAATATAACGAAATTACCAAATACACATAAAATCCGAATTTGATAAATTCCATTAGTCTTATAATGATAAACAATACTTAAAAATTAAGTTTCACAATTTTTAGAGTTTATTTGCTTAGTAAACACAAATATAAATGTTTAGAGTTTATTTGCTTAGTAAACACAAATATAAATGTCATTCTTGCTAAAATGGTAAAAAAAAATTCATAAAAACAAGTTCTTAAGCCAAAACAATGAAAAATATAGAACCTACAAATGTTTTCAAGTATATTAAAGTAAAAAAAAGTGAAACTTGAGAAGGAAAAACATTACAGATTTTACCGCAACTTAATTTTAATAAAAAGAACACGTATCAACATCTTAATTCTTTTTAATTTTTTACTTCAAGAAAGATTTGTGTTTGAACATTTCTCTAATAATTATATCCAATAGTAGTTTATTATAACAAATATCATCATTTATGTTATGTTCTCAAGTTTATTTAAGTAGAGAGAAGAACGATAATGAAAGTAAAGAGACAACAAATTATATTTTTGAGTTTTTTTTAATGCAAGAAAATGAAAGAAAAAAAATAAAAAAATTATGTTTCCAGTTCGCTTATAAAGAAAAAAAATGAAATACCAAAAAAATAAAGTTTAAAATTAAATTTTCTAAATCAAAAGGAAATAAAGAGAAAAAAAGAGGAGGAAAAAAACATATTTCAATTCTTTCGTCTAGTTAAGTAAATTCCTTAACATAGCGTTAAAATACTAGCCCATGGAGTTGTTATCACTCGGCCTCTACCGTGGTCTGGAACTTGTTTATCGACCATGACCTTAACGGTTCTGCAACCCATCACCACCACCACCACCCTCTCTTCATCCACCGGACCATCACCACACCCATCCACCTTCTTCCCCGACTTCAAACATTGCAACACAAAGAGAGATTTGATCCAAATACATGCAAAACTCATCAAAACGGGTCGGATTCGAGACCCATTCGCATCAGCGGAGCTTATCCGCTTTTGTGCACTTTCCCACCCACCACACCAAGACCTCCAATACGCCCTCCTCGTGTTCCGACAAATGAACCCACCAAACTGCTTCTCTTGGAACACCATCATCAGAGCTTTCTGCGATTCCGACGACCCATTACAATCACTGATTCTTTTTACCCAAATGATTGAAAATGGGGATGAGTTTGTGAAACCCAATAAGTTTACGTTCCCCTCTGTGCTTAAAGCTTGTGCGAAAACGGGTCGGATTGAAGAAGGCAAGCAGACGCATTGTGTGATACTGAAGCAGGGGTTGGAGGATGATGGGTTTGTGTTGAGTAATTTGGTGCGAATGTATGTCATGTGTGGTGCTATGAGTGATGCTCTGGTGCTTTTTGAATCGAATAAGATGGATTCGGAAGTGGTTTTGTGGAATGTGATGGTGGATGGGTGTGTTAGAGTTGGCGAAATTGGGAGTGCTCGCAAAGTGTTTGATGAAATGCCTCAACGAAGTGTGGTGTCTTGGAATTCGATGATTTCTGGGTATGCGCAAAATGGGTTTTTTATTGAGGCGTTGGAGTTGTTTAGGGAGATGCAGATGGATGATGATGGGGTGATGCCGAATTACGTTACTTTGATTAGTGTACTACCTGCGATTTCGAGGCTTGGTGCGCTGGATATTGGGAAATGGGTGCACTTTTTCGCGGTTAAGAATGGTATTAAGGTTGATCCGGTGCTTGGTTCTGCGCTGATTGATATGTATTCGAAGTGTGGAAGCATCGATGAGGCACTTCAACTGTTCAATACACTGTCACAAAAGAACGTTATCACGTGGAATTCAATAATCAATGGGCTTGCGATCCATGGTCGAGCTGATGAAGCTCTTCATCATTTCACAAAGATGCAAGAAACTGGAATTCAACCAAATGATGTAACCTACATTAGCGTGTTGAATGCATGTAGCCATGCTGGTTTAGTTGACAAAGGGTCGTTAATATTTAACCAAATGGTTGGAACCGTGGGACTAGAACCAAGGATGGAACATTATGGGTGTATGGTTGATCTACTTGGGCGTGCAGGCCGGTTACAAGAGGCGGAGGAGCTCATGCTCAAAATGCCTGATGAACCAGACGACGTGGTTCTAAAGGCCTTGCTTGGTGCTTGTAAAAAACATGGGAACATTGAGATAGGTGAACGTGTGGGGAAGTGTCTTTTGGAGATTGATCCGGAAGATGGGGCCCCGTACGTAGCCCTGTCCAACATGTACGCCTCTTTAGCAAACTGGGATGGAGTCATGGAGACGAGGATGATGATGAAACAAAACGAGGTTAAGAAAGACCCCGGGTGTAGTTGGATCGAGGTTGATGGCGAGATTCATGAGTTTGTTGTTGCAGATGAATCACACACCAAAATAAACGATATCTATATGATGTTGGAAGAAATGAAGGAGAAATTGAGATCGGTTGGGTACAAGCCGGACACATCTCAGGTTCACCTTAGGATGGATAATCCTGATAAAGAAGCAGCTTTGCAACATCACAGTGAGAAGATCGCGGTCGCTTTTGGTTTGATCACCACGACCCGTGATACAACAATAAAGGTAGTTAAGAATCTTCGAATATGTGATGATTGTCACTCAACTTTTAAACTGATTTCTAGAATATACGGGCGTAGAATTGTTGTAAGAGACAGAAAACGGTTTCATCATTTTGAAAACGGATCATGTTCATGTATGGATTACTGGTAGTTTATATTCACTCAAGTGTATAACTCTGATATCATTCAAAACTGTAACTATAATGCTTATTAATTTGTATACTGACATTCGTGATAACACATTAGATCCAAGTTACTTATATAGTAATCCATTTCTGCTTGTCCTGGGACGTCCTTAACTTATAATCGAAATCGTAGGGTCATCTTATGATGGTTATGTTAGAATTTATTTTTTTTTTTGGCATTATTCTGAGTATTTTCTAAGAACTGTCTTGTAACATATAGCAACTGTTACACCCAGAACTAATATGGGCCGTATGGCAGCCATGCGAGCAGTAGCGACAACTGCAGCTGTTTTAGCACCTGCTATTCATACGAGGGGCATGCGACACAGGCTTTATAGAGCCCATACGGGCCATATGGGTTGCTCAACGATTAAGCGGTTTCTGCCACGTATCAGACAGGCTCTTTTTTCTGCTGTACATGTCTTTGTTTGACTAAAGGACATTAGTGGATGTATTTCCCATAAAAATACACCTTCTAAGCTTCTTGGAACAATTATTTCAACCAAAAATCAAGTCTTGAAGAGTTATTGGTGTGCCATTGTGTTCTTGTGAGATTTGGAGATTCCATCAGTGGAAATCCTCAACAAATCAGTCTCTTGGTAAGCATTTAAGTTCATGAACTTTATTGATTATATTCTTAGTAGGTAATGAAGTTATATTTGAGAGGTTGGTTAATGTGTTAGGTTGAAACAAGAAGGAAGAAGCATTTTGTCTCTCATCAAAACAAATTAAGATTTAACCACCATTAGCTTCGTATTGAGTAGGTATATGAAATCAAAAATATATAAGCATCATCGTACTGATGTAATTGGGAGTTCAAAATAACAACAATAAAATATTCAGTAAATATCCCACTCATAGAGTAGGGTTTGGGGAGGGTTGGAATGGACGCAAACTTAGAGTAGGGTTTGGGGAGGGTTGGAATGGACGCAAACCTTTACTCTAACCCATGGTATAGAGAGGCCGTTCCTAACGAGACTACAACTCAACAAACAAAGATAAGAAAAATGATTGAAATATAAATAGATTTCAAATAGCACATAAAAATAGCATGTAACACATAGGGTTTGTTTGGTATAGGCTAATGGAATGGACGAAGTAATGAAATGAATGAATGAATAGAATGGATGAGAAAATGAAATAAATCATTACAATCTATTGTCATGTTTGATAGAAATAAATTAATTATTACTTTGTGTTGTTTGCTAGGTATGAAAAAACAAATCAATAAAATGTAAAAGTGGTTTATGATGGTGATGGCGAGCGGTGGTGGTGGTCAGTGGTGGTTTCAGGCGGCGGTGGTGGCCCGAGGGTGGTTTTCGGCGGCGGCAGTGGCAAAAACTTATTCACACGTTAGTATTATGGTGGTTTCTTACATAACAAAAGCTACCATAGTATCTGGCAACACAAGAATAAAAAGACACACCAACACACATGAACTAATACTATTTTCAAAGGTCTTTTATATGTAACAAATAACATGCATATATCATATTACACATAAGCCAATACCCATAAGACGGAAAGAAACACAACAAATAGCACTTATTCATATCATATGACACATACCCCATAACAACACATTAAAGGACACGAATACATACATTGACACATGGAGTGAACACATTCTCAAATATGTGACACCCATGAAGAATAAGGTTAGAACTAATCCCCTTTAACTAGCACCAACCTAGTCATACAATCATACATATACCAAATACCAAATTAAGAGCATACCTAAAAAGGCAAATCAAGGTAAAAAGGCTAAAATCTACATATATATTTAAAACAACCTAAGTAAAAAAGTCTTAAGACAAAAGACAGTCTCATACTAATTATTCTATACATCCTCCTAGAAATCCTTAGCATTTATTTAACACCTCCAAAACTTCCTATAAGAGATGTGCAAGTCTATCAAATCCTACCTAATCTCCTAAGCTACGATTGTGGTGGTTAGCGTGATGAGTCTTTTGAGTAGTAGTTGTGATGGTAAGCAACGCTCGATGACATGTGACGACAAAAGCATCGGTGAACTGCGTTTGGCGGTTGGGGTGGATGTGAGGGGTTAAAGAAAAAAGATGAAAAAGAAAGAAAGAGTTAAAAGTTTTTTCTAAATGAGAGACAATGAGTGGTATTAATTTATTTTTGAGTTATATGAAATAAATTGTTAGTAGTTAGTACAAAGCATCTTTTAAAAATATTTGTTTTATGTTATTTGTAGAGAATTATGAAGAGGCTGAAGCAACCAAACACCCAAAGTCCTTCTGCATGCATGCACATGAGTACTGAAGTAGAAGCTTCGGAAGTTTTCACACCAGCAACAAGAAATACTCTAAGTGTGAAATCTTCCGAAGCCAAGACCAATATCTTCCGAAGCCAAACATGAAGTCTTCCGAAGCTTCAGAGACAAAGTCTTCCAAAGCCTCAACCTATGA
>BJCM01004557.1:0-13853 GCA_018326385.1 Flaveria bidentis | reverse complement strand
AAAAGTTCAAAACTCTACAAAATGATTTTAAATAATTTTAAAATCATTTAATAAGTATTCAATTAATCACCATTATCAAGTTCTAAATAATTATATATTAAATTAATTATTTATTTTCACATATTATACTTAATTTCTGTTAAATCAATAAATTAAATTGTTGAATCATTTTTAATTATTCTTGGTCTTAATTGATTTATATCATCTTTATTAAACCAAAACATAAATGATTTATTATTTTACTTAATTATTTAAACCCTCATATTCCAATTGAAACCCTAGTTCACGTCTAATTATTAATCTTATTATTGAACGTAATCTTGAAATTAATACGTTTATGTAACTTGTAAAAGAAATCGTTGGAAACTCGTCTAAATTCTTATTATCACCTTATATATATCTTGTGAGTTTTCCATGCCCCTTTTTACTTTATTTCACACCTTATGGGATGAAACATGTTAACCATATAAATGCACATTTGAGATATTTATGAGCTTTTCATGTGAGTTCTCCATGCCCTCTTTTTATTTTATTTCACTCCTTTTAGGGTGAAACATGTTAATCTTATAAACTTACACTTGTAAACATTTTGATACTTGTAAATGCACATGCAATTCATCTTTACCTTTTTGTCATGGTTATTGGTATTATTATGAGTGTTATACGAGATGCATTATATATTGACAATCATTAACTATTGCTAGCCTGACGACGTCATAGATCTTTGGGCCTGACAAGCCTATTTGGTGCTAAAGCCGATGTATTGTCGGCTCCTAATGACGTATGACTTGTTCATCATGGGAACCAAGTACACTTAGCCAATCTTATAAACTTGTAATTAAGTTGAGGTTTGATTGTAGCTATATGTGTTCTATAAACTTGCATAATTCATAACCATTAACATGAATTGCTACTTGTAAATCTTTTTATATGTATATATGTTTAACCCATGGGAACTCACCAACTTTCAAAGTTGACCCTTATTTTTAACATGTTTCAGGTTTGATACTTGAGGATCTCTTCGTGTTCATATAAGACTTGGACCTAGTTTAACTAAATATTTTATTTCTTTGTTTGAAACTTTTGTATTGTATGGACTTTATTATCTTGTAATGTTCAATGAATAACGATATTTAATATTATTTCAACTTAATTAGTTCCATGTGCTATGAACAATCGTTTCATATTTGTCCGCCTCGAAGATTCCGCCGTCGGTAGGGGTGTGACAATATTAGTGAGTCAGGTTTGTAATTTGATGCTTTAGGGGTGGTGGAAGGAGAAGAAACTAAAGTATAAAATTTTGTCTAAGATGGCTTCTGATATCTTAGCTATTCCAATTACCACTGTTGCTTCAGCATCTGCATTTAGTGCAGGTGGGAGGACCATTGACCCATATCGTTAGTGTTTAGGAACAAAGATGATAGATATGCTAATATGTGGTGCTAATTGGTATCGTCATTACTATGGATTGGAAAAGAAGAAAAGCAAGGTAATTTTCTTATGGTTCCAATGTTAGTATTTGTTTTCTTGATTTGAGTGATCTTTAGTTTGTTTAATACTTGTAGGAAAATAGTGATATCGTATATATTGAGCTTACTTGATGCTATTGGATAATTGTCAGACGACTTTGGTGAGATAAGCCAATTTTTATGGAAAAGCATCACTTAATTTCCTTACATGTTTTATCTAACTTTTGTTTATTATCAATCTTAAGATAAACAAGAAAATGTGAATTAGAGATCAAATGAAGAACTTGAAGCTTAGCTATATGAATAATTTAGTTATTTAAAACATTATTTTGTTTAACTTGTGTTTATGTTACTTTTGTCAACTTTAGTAGGATAATTATGTGACGTACTTCGTGTTTATTTTGTGTGGATTTTATGTATTATTTAGTTTCGGATTGAAATAGTAGTTTTTACTTGTTTGTGTTTGTTTATGTTCATTTGTGTTTGTTTGTGTTCATGCGCATTTGTTTGTGTTCATTTGTGTCCGATACATATATTTGTCGAACGAAAACAAAAGAATGCGAACTACATTTTTTTGTTAACAAACGAACACAAACACCAAATCCTATTCGTTAATATGTTCACGAATGGTTCATGACCATGTATGATGTTAAACGAACGAACACAAACAAGGCTTGTTCATGTTTTCTTAGTTTGTTTGCAGCCCTAATAACATCCGACCCCTTATACCACCAATATTGTCCGCTTTGACTACGAGGAACTCATGGATTTGCTTTTGGTTGCCCAGGTAAAAATTTGCTATTGAGGCCATCCATCCTTGGATTGCTGCCATGTGAGCACGCTTAACTATGAATTTCTCCTCTCATCCACAACTAATACACCCGAAATACCTTAGTAATGTTAGAGGCAATACATTTCTTATAAACTAGAAATCTCTGTTGTTTACATCTGATGTGGGATTTGCATAGGGTGTTCCGATGGGTGTAATCCTTATAGCCTGATCCTTAATGCCCATCAAGGTTTTATTTTAATGAAAACATGATTTGTTGATACAACAAGTCCAATGTTAAAGTTAAGTTTCAAATCTCACCATAATTAAGGTTTTGGTTATCATTATATATTAAATTATTAATGTCCTTCACTGTATATTTATTGAGTTAGAATTAGTAATTGTTTATCTTATTAAAATTCAGACAAATACCTTTCAGTTACAAATCTCACCTTTAAACGGTTATTTAATCCCAATTTTTAGTATTTTAGATCACAAAAATATTTCAGCTTGTTGAGCTGATCGCGTACCAATCTTGCGTAGACTGTTTGGAGGTTGAAACGATAACGAAATGTCGTGGGATGGACATCATTCAAAAGATAAGACTCTAAAGTTAATTCTAGAAAAAGAATCATCTGAAATGGATAGGATATGACCCTACGGACATAGACCAACATTCTACCCAAATTTGATAACCTTGACATTCAGTTTTGTTTACTACGTTTGAAGGACCAAACGATATCAAAACGACACGAGACTACTTGGGTTAGTTAGAGGATTTAGTGAACTTGTTTTTAGATGAAAGGTTTGACTCATTTGGACTTATTATCACCAAGTTATGACCCATAGAAAACAATTTATTTTCCAGCCAACAAGCTGTCTAGTTTATTAATATTATCCCCAAACCTTAATTTTCTTACCATTATTTACTCGTGACCTTTAAGAACTTTTATTTCACGAACTTATTGGTAAAATATTGTATTAGACACTTATATTATCCCAATTTTCAGTGCCCAAAACAATTGGTTGAGATTGTAATCTTGCAGTTCATGTTATTAGTAAATCGGTACATAGTTTTGATTCTCCAATGTGTCTTTCGAATCAAGAAGCAAAATTAATTGTTTCAACAATAATTTATAGGTCCAAAATGTCCATTATGAGCAGGTCTCACAAGATTACAACCCAATTTTGATAAATCCAAGAATATATAAAGATAAAGATTTAGGGGTTTACCAGTTAGAAGTTCCAACACCCAAAACACCTAAATCATCATGATTCAATGTCCAAAACCGAGAATACAAGCTTATAAGATACTGGTTTTGTGTTTAGGTGAAAAATATCATCAATAACAAGATAGAACAACGACTAAAATCATCAAACAATGATTTTTCTTACCGGGAGATTAGGATATGAACAAGGCTTGCTTAGAACACAATCTTGAATATCTTGATTACTTCAAAATCAATGGAATGGTAGAAAGATGATGATTTTCGATGAAGATAGCAAAGAACAAAAGAGAATTGGGTGGTGGTGTCTAGGGTTTGCACTTTGAAAGGGACTTGGAAGAAGAGAAGTTTCATAACCGTAAAAAAACAAGAAGGACCCCCCTTGTCTAATGGAATCGGCCAAGAATGGGGAGGGGTAAAGGCCTTATGTTTTAAATTTCGTGCATTACAACGATTCCAACGGACTATTATATGCCATATAAATTAAATAATTTATATTTTTGAATTAATTTAGGTTTATTTAGTAGACTTTAGGAAAAGTCCACAGTTGTATTTTCTTTATTATGTTTTAACATAAATTTTAGTGTTACAGGTTTTGAAAATCCTTGGTCATGCCCGAAGCATGAAACATTATGTGTTAGACAAACCCAATGGTCATCTTACTAACAAAAACATTAGGCCCAATAATATATCATGAGCCCATTAAGCACAATTTCAGATCAAATATTGATATAAAAGTCAATTAGTACCAATCCTAAATCAATCAAAATCAAAGTAAAAGATCAAAGTCAATGATCAACACATTTGTTTTGCTAAGAAGTACTCTTAAGACTTTGAATACCTCCTAATGAAATGCAACTTGAATGAGGATGATCCACAAAATCTTGTTTGATATTTGGGTGGTATTGAGCCTAGGATTGCTCATGTTATCAAACTTCAGCCCTATGCTTCGTTGTCGAAATCGACATATATGGCTCATAAAATGGACCAACAACAATAGGTGAAAGGTAAGGTTGAATAGATTCGGTTGCCTTCCATCGTGCCTTCAAACTCTTGTACCTCATCCACACCAAATCCTTTTATGGGGAAATCATTGACAACCCTTGATACATTTAACTCCTCACCCAAAGTCCCCCGATGGTGTTTCTAGTGTCAAGGATTAGAACACATTGCATCTGAGTGTCCAAATAGCCGGGTGATTACCTTCACTGAGTTTGAAATATTTACAAAACATATTATGATACAGGTTTAGTTGATAAATGCCAACCAAAAAACGAAGTCAAGTTAGGACCTGATGAAGGGGAGTGTTTGGTTGTACATAAGGTCGTAAGTGGTACTGTAGTTCAGGAAGCAACCCACCAACGAGAGGCCATCTTTCGAACCCGGTGCACCATTCACAACAAGGTTTGCTCCTTGGTTTTTGATGGCGGGAGCTGCACTAATGTCGCATCTCAAACCATGATCTCTAAACTCAAACTACAAATTGAACCCCACCCATCGCCATATGATATTCATTAGCTAAATGAAGGCTAAGGTATTCATGTTTCTCAACGGTTTTTACTTTCGTTTAGTATCGCTACGTATGATGATGAGGTATGGTGTGATGTTATTCCTATGGACGCTTGTCATATTTTATTGGGTTGACCATGGTTGTTTGACAGAAAGGTACTAAATGACGGATTTAAGAACACGTATTCATTCATCAAGGATGATAAGAAGATAACCATACTTCCTATATCAGTTAGTAATATCGATCATCAAACTTTTTCTATTCACACCCTTCTTAGTTCATTATACAAGTCAAGGGCTATCAAAGAGCTTATCCAAAGTAGGCTTAATGAAACAAGAAAACCTAATCCTCCGGATCCACACCCTTTAGTTGCTTGTGAACATGAAGGTGGTATTTCAAGTTTGAGGGCAAACTTTTTTCAAGGCAGGGCGGATGATGGAGATGTTTTTCATCATGTTTCACAATGGACTATAAGTGAACTTGAAGAAACTTCGGTCAACATGGGTCAACAAGATTAACAAAGACAACTTAAATGCTTCTATGCATGCATGGGGTTATTTGAGCAAAATTAAAAATTCCCACGTCATCATGCATGCAAGCAGAGTTTATTTCCAATATTCAAGTGTACATTTCTTTGTTATAATTAAGTTTTGTTTCCTAGTCATGCACGTTTATTTCAATTACAAGTACTAGTTTAGCTAATTAGTGAGAATCATGAGATCATGTAAAGTTGATTATTTTTTCATCTGTAATTGGATCCTATCTATCATCATAGTGAAATGAAAAAAGGTTCGAGACTTTTGGGAAAAAATATATATTCTTTGTTCGTTTATCTCAAATTGGTGGGTTAAACATTTCATTTGCTAACTCAATCTTGGAAGGTTGAGCAGTGATCTTAGGAACAATAACAAGAGGTTATAGAGGTTATAGTGGTGTAGTTCACGGTGGTGAATCTATATCCCATGAGATCGTAGTGTCCATCTAGATTCCTTGATTTGATACCTGTATTAAAACATTAAGTTTTGATGTATGCTTATGAACTAACTCTTATTATTATGAACAATTCCTCTCATCTACTAGTAATGTTTGTAAGTTGTGAATATGATAATGATTATGTGTTACTTGAATCAAATGATGGCTTTGTTTTACCTAGTGGTGATGTTTACATTATTATAATATAGATAACATTCCATTTGTGTGAGTAACTAATGGCGACAATCCAATTTAGTTAATGTAAGTATGAATGTCCCGTTAGTATGATTATCTAATGTTGATTTGATTGACACATGTTATTGTAAATCATGATTATCATTATCATAGTTATATCCAACTTTGTGTAGGTGAAATTTTATCTTGAGCCAGGAAGTGATTTTTCTTTTATTAAGTAAAGTAACTATATTATTGTTATCTAGTTTAATTTATAAGTAAGGATTCTTAATCACAACAAACCAACTTATCAAGTTTTTAAGTTTAACGTATTACATCCAATTAACAAAGTTTAAGCCAACCACAAGCTCCCTATTGATTTATCACTCTTACTTACTATAGCTAGTGTAAGGTAATTATGATGAATTAATCTTTTCTTTTTTATCGAGCGGCTTATTACTATGGTCATTGATCTCAAACCCTAGAATAAACGATTAAGATATTTTTTCTAGTGTTTATTCCAATTGGTTGCTCGAGCAAATGATTGTAGTTTCTAGTATAAAACCTTTTAATGTAATAGCTGATAGGTTACTCCTTCATACTTGTATTTAGGCTCTTATATTGTAACTTAAAGCTTTTGAATGGAATATACAATAAACTTAAAGAAAACTCTATTTTAAAATATAATATTTTCTTACATTGCAAATATGTTTTTGCGGCATATTTCTTCTCATATACGTTTAGATATGAATTTTATTTAAAAACAATTAGTGTTAAATATAATATACTTTTACATTTTCTAAGTTTTATGTGTTTCTTAATGCTCATGTCACCACAAAGTAGTTTTGTAACTCATAACTTTATGTTTATTTTTTCATAACTTTTAGATTAATTTTATGTTTGTTACCTTTTTTATTTTAAATTCAGTCCCGTCAGGATATTTCATTAGCTTATGTTATAATTTATAAATTAAGATTTATTAAATCGATTAGGTAGGCCGTCCAAATAATTTGTGGCTTGGAACTCGTTCGATGTTTGTTCGAAAAAAGCTCACTAAAAATGGCTCGGTTTTAATATGAACTGTACAAGCCGGCTAGGCATGAGAATGAGTTGAACTCGACTTGGTTTGTGACAAGCCGAGGCAACTCGGTTTAGCTCGTTTGTTAGCTCGGCTCGTATGGCTAAGATTGTTTTACTTGTAATATATATTATTTTTATGTATTACGTATATAATTGCATTTGCTCATTTATTAAGAATATAATATGATTTCTTTAGTTATTTCTTATGTCAAAATATTAAGCTAAATGTTTGTATTGGATCTTATATGTGGTGTTTTTATATTTTTGTCTATTAGAATGAGTTATTCAAGCAAACTTTTAATTTATTTACATAAAAGTAGATTACTGGATGTTATATGGTGTTGTAATTTTTTTGTTCGATATAATGATTAAGTTATTTGTATTTTGTTGAAATTGAACTTAGTTTCTTTAAATTAATTTATATTTTGTGAAACTTGATATAAACCAGTTATGAGTTATACAATATGTTAAATTTATTGTGCATTTGATTTTTAATTGTGTTTATGAAATTAAAATCGAGCCAAAACGAGCCTAGCTGAGCCAGTTCGGTTTTTTAACCAAGCTGAGCTCGAGCCCAGATTTCCAGCTCGGTTTTAAAACTAAACCAAACCGAGTTGGTTCGGTTTAAATTCGAGCAAATTTTGAACTTGCCCTGACTCAGCTCGATTCGACTCATGAAACATGCTACGATTGGGCTAGAGGAATTAATCTTTCGGCCACGAACAGTCAAGATTTCATGAAGGCCTGCACAATTTGGTTAGTCACTTGGACCCAAAGTTCTACTCAAACGGCCCAATTGGTTTACAAGTTATATCAAACTTGAGGAGCCCTTGACTCTTTGAGGTTGAGGGTGTTTCAAGTTTTGCAAGTTAAATAAGTTTAGTATATCAAAACAGACTTTTTCGTAGAAAACAATAAAGTATATTATTATCTTTTTAGATGAACCCAAAACATATAATCTTAAATCTAAACCCTCTAAACTAATAATTCAAATACTCAACATCAAATTAGTATGATCATGTACGTTTCTTGCCCCGCTGGTTTTCGGGTAGAAACAACATGAACTAAGATCTCAGCCCGTTGCGCCAATTGAATCACTCAAACGCGGGGATCCATGATCCACCTTGCTGTGTGTTTGATAAAATGCCTTAGAGAAAATAGTTTCATGAAGTTTCTTGTGGATGATGAGAACCTTCATGAGGTTTTCAGCTTGTTTGTGTAGATATTAATGGAAGGTTTTGAACCAAATTACTGGTGGGATTGATTTTGACATGTGTTTACATACTTATTGGTTTCTTTTGGTTAGTGGATAGCCTAAAAGTTGCTTACAACCTTCTTTTCTTCAACTTTGTTTCTTTTACTTTTACTTTTCATTATAACATGTCAATTCACTTTCATGGTGGCTGATTTTCATTTGCAATGAAATGTTGGTGTTCATTTACGTCGAATCGATCGATTTGACAACTTATCGTATACGTGCTCTAGTCCGAAAGCTGTGGCAAGTAGGCCATTGTGATCAAACACAATCATGTCAATTGGGACTAAGATGTTTTTGAAGGCAATTTGAGGATCCCTTAGATCTTCTTGATGTAACTAATTGTGGGGCTAATTACTTGAAAGAAAGATAAAGATGCCTATTTTCATTATGTCAATGTTCACTTTTGAATTGAATCAAAAGGAAATGCTTTATGTTTTGAGATCATTAGGCAATTTCATATTGTTTGATTGACTCATTCCTCATGGTTGCTAAAGTACCATTACTAGAAAGAGATGGAATATGTGACACTCTCACACTAATAGGGAGACTAGGGCGACAAGAAGCATGTCGTGAGGATAGTGTTACACAATTATAATATGCCCTAGAAGAATATTAGTATCGTATACGGATAGACAATTTTTGTTAGAAAATTTAGTTAACATTGATATTTTTCACTAACTTTGGATGCTAATTATATGGTGAGTTGGTGAAGTTTACATGAGAAAGTTCCACAACATAGCTTTGGTATTAAAATCTATAAAGTTGCTTAAATACATGTACATGTGTAAAAAGTTAAAATAATAACCTATGGCCCCTTAATTTAATCTTGATAATTTTTTTATATGAATTTGTATACAAAACGATCGTACTATTTCACATCAATAAAAGCACTTACATAACATGCACATAAAAAAATCCGGATTATCTTGATATATTGTTCCTAGCTGATATTAATTGTCGATTACATGTAGACAATAGACATGCACTTTAGAATTTAAATGTAGTAAAACTAGGTTGAAGTAGACATGTTTATTTAGGCACTCAGATACGTACATACGACATATACGCACATATGCACACATATATATTAACAGAATTTGGTTCTCTTAGAAGAACGCATCCCAATGGCCTAATAAAATTATCTAGAATGATGTTAAAATTTTATCTTTTGATGGTTCATAATCTTTTAATGATAACCTTAAGTTTGAATGATTAAATGACGACCACTAAAATATTATCTCTTAACCAATAAGAGACTGTATAAAACTAAAATGTAGTCTTTTAATAACTATTAACCAATCAACTTCTTAGTATTTGTGCGATATGAAGTTAATATCTAGTAAGGTCCGATTCCAAACAAACTCATTAATGTTTGTGTGAGGGTATTCCTTACAATGTTGTCAGTAATGCGAAAATGTTTCATTTTTAAGGCGTTTAATGTAATTTAAAACTTTGTTTATATAGTTCAAATGACTTGTGAATTAGTTTATATTTTAGTATGAGTGTATGACTATAACACTGAACTCTCTACTCAAGTTCTAAACACACACAAACAGAAAATGCATACCAGAAATTCTAGCAACTCCGAAACGCGAAAAGTATTATTTTCGGGTTCATTTTAGGCTAGTGACTCCGGGAAGACATGCATGTATGCACACGAAATATGTTCTAAGAGAACCGTGCTCATCCGTCATCATGAGTTCTCAACATTCTCTTTCTTCTGTTTTATTTATTTTAATGATTTTTAATTATTTTTCTAATTGAGTTTATTGTACTATAACTTTTAAAGTTTTAATTAAGATAGGTACAATGTCTCTCAAGTTTAGAAGTGTACATATGCTTATTTATTAGTTCTTTTTGACCCCCTCATTGTTTTCTTTTACTTAATACTCGTACAATTTCAATTACACTATTACAATATACTTATTTTTATCTATGTTTCCTTATAAATTACATTTAAAACGGAGTTGTGTACAAGTTTTCGAAACACAAACGTACGATTTGTTAAACTAATTCAACATTTTTATTTTTTTATAGTTTCTTTTTCTTCTCTTCTTACAAATTTAAAAACATGAGGATTTTATAAAATCTTAATTTGCATGTGCTTACTTTATCAATGGTTTTTTTATTGCTACGTCCTTATTTTTATCGGTGTTTACGACATTAATCATATATTTTACTTTAATTTTGTATATAGTTTTGAAATTATCAAGGATGTTGTCATAACTCACAACTTTAAGTTGTTTCATCTTTTTATATAAAATTTTGAATGTTATCGACAAGATCCAATTTTGGTTTTCTTTATATATAGTTACGTGTATTATCAACGTCCCATTCGATGCGTGGCTTCACGATGATGATTTGATGTTAATTTTTTCATGGTATTAAGCCATCTCTATAACATGGTGTTTTGTCTTTTTATATAGGGTTCCAGAATTTATTTTTCTTGTATAAAGTTACATATATTATTAATATCACATTCAATTCGCAAGTTCGCAACATTGCTTCTACGTTAGTTATTGTCATGGTTTTATGACCTTGACGAAGTGCAAGGTTAATTTTAATACCAGTTTCATTATAGAAGTATTTTTCAAGGAGCAACAACATTTAAAGTTATTAATACCGGTGATATTTCAAAAGGTGCCACTAAGATGACCTAATTAATCCCAGTCAATGATATTTTCCCATGCCACGTCTTTTCTTTAACAGCATATGCTTACTCTTTAATCTTTAGAGAAGAATATGCTTTCAACTAAAGGTTAAGAAAAGAATATTATTGCATTTACTTTGAAGCCATTAACTATTCATATCATTAAATTATAAAATATGACTATGTTAGATACGGTCACAAAACAAAATTTCACCTACCAGAGTATCATAGACGATCTAAACTTCAGTGACAAAAACAAAACTTATTAGTCAAAGTTCATCAAATTCTTTTCTATATCAACTATAATTACGAGACCGGTTCAACTCATGTTTTCCTTAAGACGCTCTTATTTTTATTAATAAAAATCACAACTTCTGGTGCCCGAAGGGTCAATGTACCCTTTTGATCCTCCATTGGTTTCACGCCCTACAAATCTCTGCCTAGTTTCGTCTATATTTATCCATCTGAATGTGTTCGATAGTATACTAGTTTATTGGAAACTTTACTTGATGCTAACATCTTGAAATAGTTGTTAACATAAAGAAAATAATAAAGTCGCAAAGTATTTCTGCCATCCAGTATTTCTGGAACCAGTAACTTTAACATGTACGTCATAAATAATAAGTGCTCCACTTATGAAAGTAGGTTAAATACGTACGTCTAGCAAATATCACAATATCTCATATATTACTTCATCTTTTACTTTTATGTGTTTATTGTTACCTCATTCATATTTATCACAATATCCCATATATTACTTCATCTTTTACATAAAAGTATTTATTGGTATCTCGCGTTTATTTTGGTTGGGCTAACATTTATTAATAGATGAAATAAACAGACGATGTAAGACTGTCGTGTTAGCACTGTCACCGCCATCATTCGTGGTAGTGGTGATGGTGGTCGAGAGGGTGGGTTAGTAGCACTATGCTAGTGGTGGCAACTTGTCTATGGTTGTAAGTTTATGTGTTTTTAAACATCACAGAAAGAAGCCAAACATCAAAGAATGACCTAGTTGCAATGTAATAGAACATGGGGGTAGTAACTGAAATTTGAATGAACATCAGGGGGTATTATTGTAAGTTACAAAAGTTAAAAAGGAACTCCAATGAAATGGAAAAGACAAGATCTTGTCTTTCTCTTGTACCGTCTTTAAGGAAATAATTGAATAATTGATGTTTTATAAATACTGGAGTAGTCGAAGGTAATATTACTTTTTTTTTGTTTAATATCGTATATGTAGGGAAGTTTTTACGTTATAAACCATTAAAGTAATCGTTTTAGCCTTTTAAATTTAAGGGTTTTAAAATTTTAAAATAAAAACATACGTTTGTAGAGATAAATAAGAAGGATAACATAATAATAAAATATATGAAGTTTTATCGATGTCAACTTACAAAACTTGGTTTATCGAGGTTGACTTATGAAACTTGTTCACCAAAAGTTCATTGAATGTTCAATGTTGACGGTTTTTTTAAGTTCATTAATTCCAAATTCTCTTTTGCAATTAATCATCTGATCTACTAACTATTATTGTTTGAATTTGATTCATGTTCAATTGTTTTAATTTATTATGGTTCTTTTACTTATGTAATCTATTGTTGTTTGTTTTGATTTTGATATATATTTATAATTGATTTTTCTCTTTACTTTAATAAGTTGTTACTTACTTATCACTTAAATGCTTTTGTTTGTTGATAATATTTAGGTTAATTAAGTTGTTTTCTTTACTAAGTTGTTTTCAGCCACACTCTAAACAAATTTGTTTATATCGTCGGTTTGAGACAAAGGTCTTTAAGAATAACATATAAGTGAGAGTCTCAAAATTATATTTCGTTTTATGCATCCAGAAATGTTGAGCCATATATGTTTCTATAAATTAAAAAATTATATATATATATACATATATATATATATATTCATTTTTAATTTAAAATAGTGTATATGCTTTTCAAAACTAGTGACATTATTATATTTTAAACATGCTATTTTAATACAACTTTTTGAAATAACTGTTTTACCCTTATTAATATGAAACTTAAAATTTTTCATGTATACTCATTTAATAAAAAATCTGTATTATCCTTTGAACAATAGTTTTCTTAAAAATATTAAATTTACTAATGTCGTTAAGTAATTTAGTTTTAACATCTTTCGCTTTCTTTTACAACTTTATCAAAATACTAGTAATTCTCCATTGTTAGGTTCTAGTTTATGTTGTATGTTTTTATCCAAATACTAGGCTATAATCATTGTATTATACATATTAAATAAAAAAATACTGAATATTTATTAATAAAGAGTTAAGATCTAAACAAATATAAAATATGATTAAAATTACGTATGAGTACGTACTTTGATTAGTTGATGTAAGGCCCCATTCTCGGGACGCTCACAGTTGGATCCTCATCGCACATAAAACATATAATAACATTTGCCTCATGAAAATATTTGTCAGACCCTCAAAATCCACGTGCGGAGTTTTACCGCGAGGCGTGTGAACAAACTAGGATCACAATCAATAATTACTCAGAACGACTCTATATGCCATAATTAAAATAAAATCAACCAAAGTAGAAACTTTAAACTGTGCGGAAGCGTATTGTAAAACAACCCAATGAAATAGAAATGTATACTATGGCAAAACATGCGCCAACCCAAAAGAGTAAACATTTTCCCAAAAGAGTAAACATTAACCATTAAAACAATAAAGATGTCTTGAAAACCGAGTCATAGAATGCAAGT
>BJCM01004551.1:5751-27352 GCA_018326385.1 Flaveria bidentis | reverse complement strand
GTTTATGGGTTGATAATATAAAATTTTATGTAAGTTACCGTAAGTGTAAAATTATTATGTAACTAATTTTAAGGGGTTATATTTAAATATTGTTAAAAATACTTTTTTACCCTCAAAAGTGATTATATCTTATGCATTAAATAAAATAAATGTTCTTAATTTTGTAGTATCTTAAAATACTCCGCTCATATGTTTTATATATAATATAGATTATTGGTAATTGATGATCTTATCTAAACAGAACGTTTAAGTTTTTTAATATCCTAAATATAGCCCTCTTACTAATTTTATATATAAACAACTTAATAATGTTGTAGTTAAGAGGATTACATCTAAATATGATGTTTAAGTTTTCAGATTTCTTTAACATAATTCCATAACTAGCACAACCATACGTTACAAATGTTGGTACATGGTGATTTATGAGTTTCATGAGACGATAAGATCGAGAAGGTTTCTAGAATGAATTAGTGTGAAACAAAGAGAAATATTACAACAGATAATTAATACACTTACTCGTATTAAATTTTTGTTGTAAATGAATAGAAGTGTCAACATATCAAGAACCCTAGTTATTGGTAGTTTAGTCCTCTAATTTAAATGATTGCATGAACTTGGTATGTTGAATTATGATCTCATTGTAAGTTTTATTGGGACAAAAAAATATACTAAACTGAGGAGTTTGACGTGAAAGAATTTTATGAATGAAACGAACTTCAAAATATGTAATTTTATGTAAAAAGTAAGTATTTTGTGTCTTTTTACATATTACGGGTTGTACACATGGAATGCACGAAACCGAGCACGAATATGATGGAAGTCATGGAAATAAAAAAATTGCGATTTGGAGTTGGCATAGTCTTACGACCTAGTGTGTATCTTTACTCCAAGCAGAAAATTAAAACTTATCAAATTTGTTACTGGGAGTGACTTAACATGTTACCCTCTTTGCGTGGAGAAAGACTAGTTGTTCAATTACATCAATCCGTTTGAGTTAATTTTCAATGAAGAACAAATTTATCTAATTGCTAGTGTTGAATGATTAATTGATATTGTGTATGACCACATTGTATATGACCACACTAGTTGTTGTAAATGATTTGGTTTTGTATCATTAAATGATCGTTTGTGTGATTGAAGTGTCACATACTTATCCACCATACAATTATGCTAATAACATTATGCTCATGTGGCGCATGAGTGTACTTGCCAAACCAAAGAGTTGTCAAGTTGCTAAACTGAATCTTTATGTGATCATATTTTCTCCCATTGATCTTATTGACTTTATCTGCACTAAATGTAATTTAATTTAACAAGCCTTAAATCAAATTCAGATGTTAAATTGTGTTGAACAATCAATTTGAACCAAGAGTCGCACAACATACTCTCAAAGGTTCGACATCACACTCGACTTCTAGCTAAAGAAAATATGTTCATAGAATCTCCTTTACATCTTTGATCAGTTATTCGACACCAATCAATATAGCATCTATAAGACAAAGCCAACCCATTGAGACAAGCGTTTGAACAACCGTCATCTGAAAATTCGGACATTGCCAAACATGTGATGATGACCCCCAACACAAACAACTCAATATAATGTATACATATATTAAATATAAGTTGTTGAAAAAAATATCATGTTAAAGTAAAATGATGTTTTTTAAACCTAGACGAGAATGTATATAACAGTTTAGATAGTATATTTATGAGTGTTTGAATGTGGTAACGTTAAATATGTTCTAAAAAATTCAAAACAAAACCAACGCCCAAGCCTAATAAACAATCGTACAACATACTAGGGATTAGATAAACATAATGTTTTGGTCAAAAACTAATGAAGTAATTAAGTGACAAAATTAGTAAAGTGAGGTAGTGTGTTATTCGACAAGTGTAAAATAAATAAATATGAGTCTGGATATATATGAAATGAAAATGATAAAGCAACAAAGAACACGATGATGTACGTGAGAAAACTTTTGATCTTGTTAGATTGCTGGTAAAAAATCTCGGGAACAGACGACCTTCACTGCCTTGTTGATCTCATTGATAATGAAAAATAAATACAACTTGAGAGCCGAATCTGATCGATGTTGTTTTCGAGTGTGGGCATGTATACAAGATGATAATAGTGAAAATAAGACCAGTGAATATTCCTGGTTCGATCAGATTAACTTCATTATATAGCAAAACAAAAATAATAAGTTTTCCGGTATTCTCAGCCATACCCCAAAATCTTCAGGATTATCATTGTAGTGGCTTCATGCGATTGTTGGAGACTTGGTCCAACACGTGTGTTATTCGTTTTTGAACTCCCCTCCTGAGTCTTGCGCATTGGTTGAGTCATTAACACGTTTCTTGCAACAACCACACGCGAAAATCAATTTATAAATAATAATCCAGAATATGACTTGGGATACGTAACTTGTCGGATATTCTAATCTACCAAATTAACACCAAATACCGATTGGATTTAGGTCCTGTTTGATTGGTCTGACCACATGTCTGACCACTGACTGACTGACTCGGTCAGCCAGTCAATGCGTTTGTTGCAGCTGACCGGGACATCTGACCCGGAAAATTGGTCTGACCGAGTCCTCTATTTTAACATATCTGACCGAGTCTTCTTCTCCAATCCGTACTCTTCCCCCTCTTCTCCACAATCTCCCCCACCACCGCCACCGTCGCCGCCGTACTGACGGTGTACGAAGCCCTAGAATCATACGATTTCCCGGCGGGCCTGCTTCCGTTGGGGGTCAAGGGCTACACTCTGGACGAACAAACGGGTCAATTCGAGGTGGACATCAGTCAAACGTACTCGTACACCGTACAAGGGTACAATCTGAAGTACCAATCGACGATCAGCGATGTGATTAGCAGAGATAAGCTGACGAATTTGAAGGGGATGAGTGTGAAGGTGCTGTTCTTCTGGTTGGATATTGTGGAGGTGAGTCGCGATGGTGATCAATTGTACCTGTCGATTGGGGTGCTGTCGACGGGGTTCGATATTAGTGGGTTCGTTGAGTCGCCGCAGTGTGAATGTGGGTTCGATTGCAATGGTGTTGGTGGTTCGATGACGGTGAGTGATCGTGGTGGTGGTGATGATGACGATGATGACGATGATGACGATGATGACGATGATGACGATGATGACGATGATGACGATGATGACGATGATGACGATGATGACGATGATGACGATGATGATGAGATGGAGTTGTGGTCTTCGTTGTGATTGAAGAACACATGCCACTCCATTCACTAACGTTGTTTTCTTGATTTTTTTTAGAACGGCACCTACCTAATTCATGATTATGAAGTTAGGTTTATGGTAATTAAATTAAATAACGTGTTTTGTGATCATAACACATTGGCAAGTTTCAGTCAGCAGAGTCATAATTTCATTCTGAATTTTAAGTTATTATGTTATTTTAAAAGTTCGGTAATTCTTATTGATTACACAACACAAGTTAAAATACAAAGGCAAGTTACAGTCAGCATATATATAATCAAACACCCAAGTTTCAATCAACAGAGTCAGTTAGATACATAATCAAACAACCAAGTTTCAGTTAGACGTAAACTCAGTCAAAACTTCTGACTGGATCAGCTTCTGACTCAATCAGCTCGTACCGGGACCCCTTAGGCATGCCACATACAAGCAAAACCATCGATTTGAAGAATCAAGGGCTCAAAGTTGCAGGCTGCACCTACAATTTGATCATTTGAAGAATCGATACCTTCAATGTCACCGCATTGCAATGGATTTGGTAAGGGATCTGATTTTTTCACTTTAATTTCTACAAAACCTATAATTCGGGTCAGAAATACCCGATACACTAGCAAACGGTAGGGCCATCCGGATCCTGTAGATGAAAACGGATATCTACGTCCAAGAACAACACAACAAAGACGTCCTCTCTCTCTCTCACGCTTTACTGTCTAATTTTAATTTCCTCAGCGATCGATCACATATTTTTCAATTATTGTGCATCTGTATCTGTAGATTGAGATTGAAATATCGACGATGATGATGGTGATAATTGTGTAGAAGAAGAATAATAATTTGCGCTCCGATTTGAGTTGAATACGGTTATAGAACATGTATCAATGGCGGAAATTCGAGTTCTTTGAGGAGAAATACGCCGGAAAACGTTTGGTGCCGGATGAAGTCGCTGGAAGAATCGAGTGTTGTTCGAGCGGAAGGGGGAAAATCGCCGTGGGATGTGAAGATGGGACTGTTAGTTTGCTGGATCGAGGGTTTAAGTTCAGCTATGGATTTCAAGCTCACACTTCGTCTGTTTTGTTCCTTCAACAGCTAAAGGTCTTTTCATCATTCACAATGTTTGATTTCTGATTGTTGATTTGGCCGTGATTGTTTTGTAATTCTGATTATTGTGCCAATGTTATGTCGTGTTGTATATGAATTAGGAATTTAGAACATGTATTTGTGTAGAAAAATGGTTTTAGGTTTTACTGTGCTTAGTGATATCAAATTAGGTAGTTGGTAGGGAATTTGAATTCAAGATCAAGAAAGAAGGTATGAAACTTTAGCATCTAGAGAAATTTTGCAGCCATGCTTATACTCTTTTTATCTAACCGTTAAAATAAATGCTCATGCTTTCTCTGCATGATTTATCCTGTGAGTCGGCTATCCTAGAAAAGCGTCATGATGACACTGGTTTTTAGAAGAATCAGGAAAAACATAAGCTTGATTTCAGAAGTTTATCATAACTGGAAACTTGTTGAAAAGTTCTATTCTATGCAATTTATGAATATTTTGACTCTTCTTTCCGTTGTTATAGAAAGTTTAATACAATTCTTTCTCTGTTATATATAAACCAGCAAAGAAACTTCCTACTAACTGTCGGAGAAGATGAACAAATATCTCCACAGTTATCATCTGTGTGCCTCAAGGTTTTTGACCTTGACAAAACTCAACCAGAGGGTACAAGCACACCAGTTCCAGACTGTATCCAGATATTACGAATATTCACCAAACAGTTCCCACAAGCAAAGGTTTCTGATTTGAATTTTCATTATCTTGTAAATGTTACAATACATGTTTTAATAATTATAATTCTGCAGATAACATCATTTCTAGTTCTAGAAGAAGCTCCACCAATATTACTAATAGCTATCGGATTAGACAATGGTTGCATTTATTGCATTCAAGGGGATATTGCACGTGAACGCATCAAAAGGTTCATGCTACAAGTGGAAAACCGTCAAGATAAAACCCAATGTTCTATAACAGGAATGGGTTTTCGTGTTGATGGGAAAGCTTTTCAGTTATTTGCAGTTACTCCAACCTCTGTAAGCTTGTTTAACTTACAAACCCAGCCAGCTAGCCGACACACTCTGGATCAAATAGGATCTAATGCCAACAGTGTTGCAATGAATGATCGCTTGGTATCACCATCTTGCCCTAAATTTTTTTTCCCTAGTTCTTTCTATCTGTTATTTATTGTTTTATGTAATCAGGAACTTATCATTGGTCGACCTGAGGCTGTTTATTTCTATGAAGTTGATGGTAGAGGTCCATGCTGGGCTTTTGAAGGAGAAAAGAAGTTTCTTGGTTGGTTTCGTGGATATTTATTATGTGTCATTGCAGACCAAAGAAGTGGCAGCAACACATTCAATATCTATGATTTGAAAAACCGTTTAATTGCACATTCCATAGTGGTTAAAGAGGTTTCTCACATGTTATGTGAATGGGGAAGCATACTGCTTATTATGAAAGATAAATCAGCTATATGTATAGGAGAGAAAGACATGGAGAGCAAATTGGATATGCTTTTTAAGAAGAACTTATATACTGTAGCCATTAATCTTGTTCAAAGTCAACAAGCTGATGCAGCTGCGACTGCTGAAGTTTTAAGAAAGTATGGTGACCATTTATATAGCAAACAAGATTTTGATGAGGCTATGGCTCAGTACATTCACACAATTGGTCATCTAGAACCTTCATATGTGATTCAGAAGTTTCTAGATGCACAGAGGATCTACAATCTTACTAATTACTTGGAGAACTTACACGAGAAAGGTCTTGGTTCAAAAGACCATACTACCCTTCTCTTAAACTGTTATACCAAACTGAAAGATGTAGACAAGTTGAATGTTTTCATAAAAAATGAGGATGGTGTTGGGGAGCATAAATTTGATGTCGAAACGGCAATTAGGGTCTGTAGAGCTGCTAATTATTATGAGCATGCAATGTATGTTGCTAAAAAATCTGGGAGACATGAGTGGTATTTAAAGATTTTGCTCGAAGATTTGGGAAATTATGAGGAGGCTTTGCAGTATATTTCTAGCCTTGACCAAGGTCAGGCTGGTGTGACGGTAAAAGAGTATGGTAAATTATTAATCGAGCATAAGCCTGCTGAAACAATTGAAATCTTAATGAAACTTTGCACTGACGAAGGTACACATGCGTATATGTTACCTTCTCCTGTTGATTTTCTCAACATTTTCATTCATCATCCAAGATCACTTATGATTTTTCTTGAAAAGTACATTAATAAAGTTAAAGACTCACCTGCTCAAGTGGAGATTCATAACACATTATTGGAGCTATATTTGTCCAGTGACTTGACCTTCCCGTTAATGTCACAACCACAAGCTAATATTGGCGAGAATGGTACTTCTAACGGGAAAATACCTCAAGATCATAAAGATATACAAACCGAGAATGATCATAAAGAAAGACTTGAAAAAGGGCTTGTATTGCTGAAACGTGCATGGCCGTCGGATCAAGAGCAGCCATTGTACGATGTTGATCTGGCTATAATTTTATGTGAAATGAATGCTTTTAAAGAAGGGCTTTTGTATCTTTATGAAAAATTGAAACTTTATAAAGAAGTTATTGCTTGTTACATGCGTGCACATGATCATGATGGGCTGATTGCTTGTTGTAAGAGATTAGGGGACTCAGGGACAGGAGGTGACCCCACTCTTTGGGCAGATTTATTGAAGTATTTTGGTGAACTTGGGGAAGATTGCTCTAAAGAAGTGAGGGAAGTTTTGAATTATATTGAGAGAGATGATATATTGCCTCCTATTATGGTGTTACAAACACTTTCCTCAAATCCATATTTAAGTCTCTCTGTTATTAAAGATTATATATCTAGAAAACTGGAACATGAGTCAAAGCTTATTGAAGAGGATCGCCGGATGATTGATAAGTACCAGGTTAGCTTTTTAAGTTCTTTAAAGATTTTGACGTGGTAGTGTTAATAATTTTATATTTTGTTGAGAGTGGTAGTTAAAGCTAAGCCCATCAATAAGCAGCATTGCTTCTTGATTGATAGTATTATCTAATGCAGTATAACCTCGATAAATGAATAACCTCATGACCAGAAACAAATATTCATTTACTGAGGCTGTTTATTTATGTTACAATATTTAGGCCCCTTTGCCCAAGTTGGGACCAGAGAAACATATTCATTTGGCGTGGTTATTCAAATATTGAACAATCACTTATTGAGGTTACACTGTATATTGCTTTTATTGTTTGCTTATATGTATTTACTGAAATGCGGCTTTCTTTAACAAGTTTCATCTTCTTACTTGATGGATTAAAAAATTAGTTGTTTCTAGGTTATAATGCTACCCTACATGCAAAAGTAAGTACAAACTTGATCTAGCTGAATATAGAAGTTACAGTACGGGTGGCAATGGGCGTAAACAGACTAAGATTGGAGTTGGGCTTTTGTGTTATAGGCCGAACCAGACCATGTTGCTTTGGATTGTTTGGCAAACACATTCCTGTCAATTTTTATTGATTTGTTGTGCATAATCAATGTGATTGTGATTACAAATACAAAAATATTACAATCATAGTCTGAATCTTTGAATTAAAACAATATAAGAGATTCAGGCATTTAAAAAAAGTCTTTTGTGCTACTTCCAACCATTTGACCATTGTTATTTTAGCCGATTTCTTGATTTGACTCATATGTGATAAAATAAACCCAAATTGTGAATGGCTGAAATTGCTCCCTCTATTAGTCACCATCGATAAACAAGACTCTGATGCAACCATGCAAGGTCATTTAATTTGAAGTTTGTTTTAATGTGTTATTTGTTGGACTTATCATTTATAGAAATAGGATTGATGGGACTCCTTATTATCATACTTTTCATTTGTTGGTTGTAAGCTGTTACAGTGTAACACAATTACTTAAACAAAACTCTGGCTTATAGGGCATTTTGGTACTCTAGGACATAAGGTAACTTTTGAGGTAGAGTCTCATAATTAACTCTTTTGCACATCCATATAAGCTACTGTCATATGATATCTATCAATATAGCAATTAATGGAATCAAAATGCCCTATGAGCCATAGTACCAGAGTAGGGACCACCGACACATGATCTTTAATTTCAGCATGACATTTTAATGCTGAAATGGCAGATGATGTGTGGGTACATTCGAAAACGTTGACTTTATAATGTCATGACTTTGATTGTCCAATTACCTGCTGTCAAAGTTAACGATTAAGTTGAATACTTGAATAAAAATATCAGAACGTTCTGAGGATTATACGAGAGAATCAAAATTGGCTATTGGAAATAGAAACTCGGACCAAAAGTGAATATACCTTTTTATGAAATTATCCCAAATGTTAGTAGTCTTGGTATCATATCATATCTTCTCTTAATGATTGAAAACATGAGTATACTTGTGATATTGAACTTTCATATAGATAAAATATGTACTACATCTAATCAGTATCTTTAATTATGCAGGAAGAAACATCATCGATGAGAAAAGAAATCCAGGATTTGAGGACAAATGCCAGAATCTTTCAACTAAGCAAGTGTACTGCTTGCACTTTCACACTTGACCTGCCAGCTGTCCACTTTATGTGTATGCATTCATTCCATCAACGCTGTCTCGGTGACAATGAAAAAGAATGTCCCGAATGTGCCCCTGAGTACAGATCTGTTCTAGAAATGAAAAGAAACTTGGAACAAAACTCCAAGAATCAAGATCAGTTCTTCAATCAAGTTAAGAGTTCAAAAGATGGATTTTCAGTAATTGCTGAATATTTTGGAAAGGGGATTATTAGCAAAACCAGTAAAGCACCAGCTGGACCACCAAACTCCACCACCACAGGTTTTTGAGCTTTCTTTTGTTTGTTTGACATCCTTTTCATAAACCAGAAGTTTGGCCAAAAAGGAGTGATTCCAGGAGGTGATACATTGCTTTATTTTGATATTTTTTACTTCTGCAGATCCAGAAGAGTTGTGTTTGTGATATTTGAAAAGTTTTTTGAGTTGTTATTATATGAATATTATGAGGCTACATGCTGCGTTTGTGAAATGTTTTGTAGGACACATTCCCTTTTCCATATAAAATTTCCGGTCTGATAGATTCTTGGTTTCGTGTTGTTCTTTTTTGTCCCAGAACCATGTGGGTTGCGTTTCCTGAACTCTTTATCTTGTTAGACATCCATTGAAACAGGAAAAGTGGACCGTGACCAGACCGGGACTAGTATGTATAGTCTGATTCTCAGTTCCGGTAATTTCAATTCTTTAGTTTTGGTTCAGTTCAGTCTGGTTAAGTTTAGACCTTTTCACACTCTCTTAACATGTTGACTTTTGAAGAGGTGTTGCTTTGTTTACATTTTGTCCCAAGTATGGTCTTTTATGTATAGATCTTTTTAACATGGCAGTCTTCATGGTAATGAACAATTTACCTAACCTTCACCACTGACCCAATCATGTTATCCTTTTGAAATACGATAAAGTGTTGCATCCTAGAGATTGACTGCGAAGTTAAACGTACAAATGTGAAAATGATCACAAAACATGCCATAACGATTTTCGTTTCCTTGTATGTCTGAAACTGTCATCAAATGGTTACTTATGATTGATGATAGTCACGCAACCAAAATTCTATATTTATGTCTCAAGCGAGACTTGAACTTTCAAAATCCTACCATCAGGAAAAAGGTTCTTTGGATATTATGATGATTACTTATTAACTTGAACTTGATTGATTTGAAGAGATCTAGTTTATGGCAAAGGGACGGCTCAAGTAATGAGTCAAACAGGTTGGTTCGAAATGTGTAATATTTAAGTTGAACTGCAAATATTTTTTTTGGTATGGAGTTTATGTTATATGATCATGCAAACATTTTTTTGGTATAGAGTTTTAATAAGTATTTAATATGTTATATGATCATTAAAACTAAATCATAATACGAAAAAAAATATTTTTGTAAGGGGGTTAGTGTGACAATATACGATAAAGATTAAAGATTCAAAGATTAATTATGGATGACTTTAGATTTGTTTCCACCATGCTCAACTTTTATATTATACATACTTAACTTGTTAAAGATAAAGATTTGGGACAAAACCGAAACAACTCCATTGAATATGAGATGTTTCAATCGAAAACAAGTTAAACAAGAATTTTCCTTGCAATACATTACATGAAATCTCTTTGATCCAAAGCTTCAAGAATGTTTTTTGCAATATACTAAATTAAAACTTTATAAAATTCAGTTCGCATTATTGCTAACAAGAAACATATTTAACCAATTAAATGTTCAAATTATTTTTGATTTTTAACTTCCTTAAATACCACCTTTTCTGACATAAGTATCCCTTTATCATACGTTAATCATATGTTACGTTTTATCTGATATGATATAACTAGGAGTGTAATATCTTAAATATCGGTAACCCTAGACCCGTCAATATCAATATAATATCTATAAAATAGCAAAAGAAAAGAGAACACTAATAATAATAATACTATATAGGTGTAGGGACGAATCCATACCTACACTTGTACCAATTGCAGACATCGTGTAGTGGTTGGGCATGATTTCATGTGACAATTCATGCAAATTATTTGATTGATAACAAAGACAATATATTCTCTTATGTGAAAATTAAGATTGCATTCACAACCCATTACTTATAATTATATGAGTATGAGTTCTTAAATTATATGAGATAGTTTTGAGTGGTTTTGAGTGGAGGAGAGAGAAAATAATACTATTTATTTGTAAATTTAAGGATTTACTGTTCAACCTTTATAACTTTTAATATTTTTGAAAGTGTTTATGAGTGAATGAGAGAGAAAAAATAATGAAAAAAGTATACAAATATATTATTTAATTGAAAGAAGAGAGAAAAAGTAATGATTTTTAATGTAATTATATGAATAAAAATAATAAATATGATGTGAATGCTCTTATAAACATACACTCTCCAAAACCAAATATAAATTTTTTTGTTAACTTTAAAACGTATTCTATGTAAAATCTAAATCTTAATGTCTCTTTTTTTTAATTGATATTACTAATAATGATTATCAATAGAATCATACATGAGGAAATATTTTAGTATTAAAATTAGAGCTACATAATTTTCACCTTAGTTATAATAAATACAGTAGTTTTTTTCTTAACTGACTCGTAAGCTTTAGTAATAGTAATAATATGCAATAAGTATAATAAGAATATGTAATATATTCAAATGTAAAGGCTAATTATAATTATTTTTGTGAAGAACGTTTCAATTCTGACATAACTTTACATTCATATCAATATACAATAATTTTTTGAATCACAGTTCACATCAATTATAATTATTCTTAACTAAATAAGATTAGCAATATATTTACTTCGTGTTAAGATTCATATAAGAGAACATTGATTTTAGGTCATTATCAATAATATCTTTTAAAGATTTCACAACGACAAGATGACTAGTATTGAACGAACTCCAATAATTAGTTTTGTTGTAGGTATGAAATAAGGTTATGTTTGTTTTAAAAAGTTAATAAAACCTTTTTTTGTGAACTAATATAAACATTTGACCCAACCTATTTATTCTTTAACAAATTGTTCTACCAAGCCCCATGTAAACGAGAAAATCCTATAATTTCTCGTCTCATCACCACATAAGTAAAGAATTCCCATGATATCTCAGCTAATTTTTTTCAGAAAGAAAAACTTTAATAAATCTCACATGTAGGAGACGAAATGCGCAAGAATAGCCCCATATAAAAAATTGAAAATGAATTTCCATTTATTCAGAGACAAGTTAGTAAAAGAAAATCCAACGAATTTAAAAAAGCTCTCTAATCATTTTAAAGAAAATCTTGTCTACATTCCATAAAAATCTTGCTACCTTCTATTAAAATCTCACATGTTTAAAATATATTTATTTTAAAATTAAGTTTTATAAATAACATCATATTTATAACAGTCTCTCCCTTATTTAAAAAAAACAAAAGAATTTTTTGAACTTTTTAAAATAAGCATCACCAAAATCTTAAATATGAATTAAAACTAATAATTAGAATATAAATATCAAAATTATAAAAATACGTATTGTATATCTATTTTTGGAAAATACCGTCAACATTTTTTAGAAAAAACAAAACAAAGTTTGCAACATTTTGGTTTAAAATATAACAAAAATTTGAAATTACATATTATACTATTACTCATTTAGTAACGTCAGTGGGGTTTTCTATCGGCCTTGTCACGTGTCATATGTTCATTGGTTGTTGTTCAAGTATTTTATTTTCTTTTTTTTGTTTTGTTCGCGTTTTCTGTGATACATATACGTCAGTTTCGGCAATGATTTCAAACTGCGTATTTGGGGTAGTAGTTACAATCGCATTTTTTCTAAGGGTCGTGGTTTCGAAACCTACGACATAAATCTTTTTTAATTTATGATTTCTTACTTTGTATAAACTTTAATTTATGATTTCTTACTTTGTAGAAACTTTTAATATGTGACTTTTATCTTCTAAGGTATATAAAGTTTCGGTTTACCTAAAAAATAATTTATTGTGTTCGTATTTTGTGTGTGTCGTTATAATTTCAAGCCCGTCTATGTTTTTACGTAATCGGAAATGACTCGTTCAAATATTAAACACTTAATGTGTCTATTTTTATATACCTCTTACTTACAATCTACTAATTTTCATATTTCATGCTTGTCTGTATTTTTATATTCAAATATGAATTGACTCAGTTAAATATAAAACACAATATGTCTATTTTTATATGTGTTTTATGTTCAATATTTTCACTATCACCTTATGAAACCTTTTAATAACTTTGTAAAATGCCACTTTATTTCACTCGAGTTTTAAAGTTCCGAGTTTACTACTGTATAATTGACTTAAAAAGAATATTTTTACATTCATATTTATGGTATACGTATTTTTATAAATTCGAGTCGGACTACATATGGATGTAGTTGAAAACGCCTCAGGTTTTTATGTAAATTTAGTTCTAAAATAAGTCAGATCAACTGTAGTCTATGTTTTATTATGTCGCGTATAATGTCGCCGCAACGCACAGCGGGTAGCTAAGCTAGTTAAGTTTAAAAGCTATGCTGTTATAACTTGCCGGTTAAATAAATAAATTTTGACAAAGTCTTCACCTCACTTTTTTTAACAAAACAAAGTTTTTAACTTTTTGCTAGGGTGGTAGGGCGCTTGCGCCGTGAAGGTGTGGCGGGGGGCGGCATCTCGTAGCAACATCGCTGCCGGTCCCCCACGCCGCATATAATACCTGCCGGGCTTCGGGAAGTCATCGTGACATACTACACTTTGTGGAAACGTGATCGTGTTGGGCCCAATAACGTTCTTATGAACAATTATTTTGTGGAGAACCTAAAACACACAAACGAGATGTTTAGAAATAGTTTCGAGTAGCTCGAGATTTATTTCTACGCATTGCTGAGATATACAGAACAACTTTTCATGGTTTAAAGAAGGGTTTGATGGGAGGTGAAAAGAAAGTTTCACGATTATACAAAAGTGCACTTCGACAATACATCAACTGGCAACAGGTAATTCACCTGACACATATGATGAATACTTAGCTATATCTGTTGGGACTTCTCGTGAATGTCTTGAATATTTGTGAAACACTATTATTGATTTATATGGTGATGAATATTTACGAAGGCCCACTAGTCATGACATTCCATAATTGTAGTTGCACATAAATATAGACATGGCCTTTTGGGCATGCTCAGTAGCATTGATTGCAATAATTGGAAATGGAGAAATTGTCCTACGCGTGTGCGAGGAAAATATCATCCAGGTGTTCACAAGGGTCCAACGGTGATTCTCGAAGCCGTGACGTCACAAGTTTTATGGATTTGGTATGCTTATTTGGTGTTGCAGGTAATAACAACAACATTAATGTTCTCAATCAATCTCCAATTTTCTTGCGAGTATTGAATGGAACCGCCCGATATATCCGTTTGATATTAATGGACATTGATATTAACGTTGTTATTATCTAGCCGACTATATTTATCCTTACTGGTCAACTTTTGTGAAGTCATACTCTTATCCAGTTGAATACAATTTATTTAAAAAAAGATACAAGAGTTCGCAATAAAAGACATCGAACGAGCTTTCAGTGTTTCATACAAGATGACAAATAATTGCTCGATCGCCTAGATCAATGACGATCGAGAGGATGAGAAGTCAAATATACTCATGCATTATACTTCACAGTGTGATTATAAAAAAATGACGACAAACGCTATGTTTGTTTTCTTATATTTGTATATCAATGGTCATTTTGTAATTGTCCATTTATGTATCCCCCACCCCCTTCTTTTTTTATCATCTATGTATACTTGTTAACATGCGTCTGAAATGTATTTTATGCTTGAATTTGATCTCTTCATTTGGAGCTCTGTCGACATCAATTTTTTACCCATACTTTTTATTTCACCAATAAATCTTCGTCATTCTTTTTGTGTACATCTACTGAGTGCATTACTAGCTGCACACTCCTTGTCTCTTTTGATAATCAATAATTTATCCTTACTTGTACATTGCTTCTCCTCAACCTCTTAGCTCTTTCCCTTAACCACTCACACCACCATCATTTCACCGTCACTCGACCACGAAACCTCGTAAAATAAGGTTATTGTGGTTTATTTGACGGACTGTTGCTCTTTAGGTGATTTTTAATGTTTAAGTAGTGGTAGATTTTTTTAACGACTTATAATATACCTTTAGTAACCACAAATACATACACATTACATGATTTGATCCCTTCATCTTATGGGTATAGAAGAAACGCCTTCATACTAGGATGTCTTTTGAGGACAAATGGTTGGTAGATGAAATAAAATTTTAGAAGTTTTGATTTAAATAAGAAAAGAATTTCTATTAAACAAAAATGGTTTTGTTCACCTTTTGCCTAAGAGGTATGAAAATATTATTTTCTCACTTTTATAAAGAAAAATATTACCATTAAAAATTTTAATTTAAAACCAAAATTTTCACTTTCTTGTTTTGTAGTTCTTTCAAAATTTGACCTACGGTGCCACACCGAATTAGTTGAACCATATATTGAATTATGGATCCCATTAATTTGGGTTGTAGAGTAACCGATTCAGTTTTGTCCCATTTAACTAATGCTTTGGCATATCTGATCAAGGCTATATGTGTTTGAAATTATTTTCTCTAGTGTGTTTTTTTAGTTTATTCTATTTTTAGGCAATAAGTTATGTTCGGTATTCATAGAAGAAAAAATGGTTTAATTGTTTTGCATCAATATAAACGTTTCTTCTTCTTCTTTTTTTAATCTTTTATTTACAACTATTAGCATTAGTATTGTGACAAATGTGTATGTAATCCATCCAAACAGTGTTGGGTTTGAGCCTCACTTAAATATGAAGTAGATTTAAATGAACTAGAGTATGATTAAGTTAAAGTCGTTAAAATAACATTTTTATAATAAGTAAGGTGTTTAGTATTCAAATCCAAAATATAAAAACTATATTTTGACGAGATCGAATTCAAATTTCAGTTTCAAATATTTCAATTGTATTGCATCATATTCGTATTAAAAATTTGACTTTTGAATCGTTCTGAATTTACACTTTTTTATTTGATGTGGATAAACAAATTCAAATTATATAAAAGTTTCTTTTTCATTATATATACTATAAGGATGTCTGCACGATGTAAAAACACATAAATATGACGAAACCGAATGGCAATTAAGACAAAATTTGTTCAAGAAAATACTAGTTTTTCATTCATAATTGTACTTGTCAGAATTATATTACAAATGATATGTCTAACCAAATCATAAAGATTCCTATTATATACTCTAAGTTATATCATAAGGCAATCTTCAAGGATCTTCGACTTGTATTGGTATTCATGGGTGCTACCAAAAGTATGACTGGTCAATACGACTTAATTTTCGTACATAAAAACACGCTTAAACGTATTAATTGAAAAATTGATGAGTTTATAGGTTTAATGATACAAGTAAACCAGTTGTCAAAACATGCACACATTAGATGTATAATTAGAATGAGCCCATGAACAACACTTGACTATATGTGCGTGTTCATGTTTGATGCCTTTTCACTAACACCAATGTTTAAAGGTAATATGCATTCATGAAACGCACGACCCAATAATACTAATCATACAACTTGTATCTTACCATTAATTGTTTACGTGTATGGGACTTAAAAGTATGTGATAACAAGTATAACTCACTTAATACACATCGAAGCAAACATAACTTAACATAAATGCAAGCATGTTTTTCCCTCAAAAAACAATTTAAGTAAATAAGTAAAATAGTGCATGCAAGTCACTTGCAGTATTGTCTAATAATGATAATAAACTCTTTGAATGATGATGGAGATGGTCCTATTCATTTGCTACATTACAAGTATATATTATTTGAGTTTATGGACCAAACTCTAGTGATTCTATGTATGTCACTGACTTAGTGTCTATATGCATGAATCTATGGTGATGCATGATAGTCTTAGCATATGCAAGGTTGGATGGTATGACGACTTAATATTACTATATACACTTTACATATTTCCTTAATATGATACCAAAGTTTAACAATATGATAGAGTATGGGAGTTGTTTTGTAAAGCAATGTTGGTAAAACTTTTGTAGTATATTTTGCCATGACATGAGTTGTGCATAATAATATTGTTTGTTTTGATAAGTCTGTTAATAATAAAACAAGTTTGTAATTCTTAATATGGCACAAGTACATAATCATATTAACTAAAGTAATATGAAGGTGAATCTTTGTTTGTTAACCTTAAAATATGATTTTTAGTTTTTCAAGTGAAAATTCAACATTATAACGTTCGTATTTGGTTAATTTTTCAAAATAACATATGTCAAGTAGTCAAAATCACATAATAGCTTATCATATTATATTATCAAAGGTTTATGCTATGTTTAGTGTGAGAGTGGTTATATTTATGCATAAATAAAATCATATCTTATATTTTAAATCCCTGTAAGTTCGAACACTTATTCGAACCTTATTCTTGACCATATTTGTATGATGATGACACCGTGATCATATTTCATGCATGAACTGCTTAAAAATATCATCGGTGACTTGGAAAACATGTATTGTATGTAAAAATTGTTACATATGTCATAAATATGTAAACATCCACATTATGTATACAACTTAAAAAACAACATGGTTCATGATGTTTTTAAACATCCACGTTGTTACATTCTTTTATGATTTTATGTAATTTGAATGAATAGTTGTGCCTTTTTGATTTGGTGATGTATGCATGCACATATAACATTATCTTGACATAAAATATAAATATCATTGCATGTGAATAATAACTTACATAGAAAACAATGTAAATATCAAATAAGATTACACATGCGTAATTTGACATATGATCTTAAAAGAATACATATTTACCTATGATTGTTGCAAACTTTATGGATATTTAGATGATACAATACCTAGTATTTGAAAATGATGCATTGTATGTATCCAATGTTGGTTTGCAAGTCTTAGGGTAAAAATCTATTGACCTAGTTTATGAGTTACCTAAACCCTTAGCATTTTAGTCTGGAGTTTTGACTGATGTTATAATATACCTTATTTGATTTGGATACAAAATTATGTCAAGATTTTAATGATGTTCCAAAGCTTATAATCGTCAATCGATGGATGTTCCAAGGTTTACAATCGTCGATCGATAGATGTTCAATTGCAAAACAATACAATAGGGATAGCTGAAGAAGAAGATAAAATAATAGGCTAGTCCCAATGTCTTAAATTATTATTTTATATAATACAAAGGAGTAAAATATTTATTTTGCAGACAATTTAAATTTTATTTTTCATTATAAAACATAATATGTGATAAACCTTAAAGGAAATTCAACGATGACTAGAGTAAATTGTATATATTTAAAGTATATAACTAGAAACTCAGATTATAAAGATCTCAATACTAAACCATCATTTTTATACCATTAGACTAGAAGGTCAATCACAATTCTAACCCAATGAGTAAAATAGTTATTTTCTAAACCTAATTCAATAAGGTTTTTCTATAGCGATGAGTTTTCTCCTTTATGATATTTTGATGATTCAAACATGTAATGTTAAAATTAGTATGAATGGTTGACATTGTCTTAATAAAGCTTAGTTAGGTAGTAGACGTTGTTTCAAACACCATTATAAATATAGCATAGAAATTTACTCTTAATAACTGTTGTTTGACTTGGATTACACTGGCTGGTCCAACTGCTTGGATTGAGACTCGGTTGGGTCATCAGTCTGATTCATTCCAATTCGTTTTATTGGTAAAGAACCGATCAATTCAAACTTGTTCGTTGGTCGGACCGGGAACTGGGGACTGGGCCAGACAAGATTTTAGATATTTTTTATTTTTTTAATTTTAATAAGTTTAACGAGTCTGTCAAACAATCAATTAAAATGTTAATCATATATATTATAGTAATAAAATACACATATAAAATAATTATATTAAATTATATATAACTATATATATAATTCAACATTATCTAATTTTTAAATATGATCCGATCAATCGAACCAGTCAATCAATAAAATAACCGGTTTGTAATCTAATTTGGTTCAAAAAGTATTGCTATAATTTTAAAAAAGAAAATAGCAGTATAGTAAGGAGGGATGACCCACATGTTAATAATGCTGACAAACAAAAACCAAAACCCTACTTCTCACACACACACTCACAAGTCACAACCAAACTACAAACTACAAACTACAAACAACCATATTCTCAACACAACTAGCCTTCTTCTTCTCTCTCTCTCACACACACAAACACACACACACACACACACAAAAACACACACTCTCAAAAAGCATATTACTCTCATACTCTCTCTCTCTCGCTATCATATATTCATATTCAGTGAATCAAGCACCTTTTCCTTGGTAAATCCATTCGATTCTTTTGTTTTTTCTCTTCAATTCGTGCTTCTGTTGATCCATTTGAGGTTTTGACTTCGAGATTCGTTTGTAGGGTTTCGCTTGCCATCGGGACTGGAGATTTCCTGAGATGACCAAACAACGGCCGCCGGAGCCGCTTGATTTCTTCATCTGGACCGTTGAGGTATCATTAATCACCTCCTCTCTTATCTCCTTAGATCTCGTGCTTCAATTTCGTCATGAATTTGTAATCGGTTCTATGTATTTCGGCCTTTTGATGTTGCAATCGATGAGTTTATGAAGGAAATTGAACGCGTTGACCTGTTTTTTTGGGGATTAGGGCTTCGGTTCTGTGCAAGGATGGAATTTGATCCATTTGATAGGGGATTTACTGATTTAGCAACAATATCCAGCCAAATTTACTGTTAATGTCATGAATTAGTTTAATTTGTCGTGTTTTTTTAGTCATGGGATGATTGTGATCTATTTTTGTTCTTGATTTCTAATTTTTGGTCACGATCCTACGGTGGTGCTACTATACGAGGAAATAAGTTTGGCTGACTGATATTTCATATTTGTGTTATTGTGTATCCTATATCAATCCCAGTATCCCACCACACAAACAAAGTGATAAGTCGATAATTGGTGTGTGTGTGTTATGGTAGGCTTGTGATATCAGTTAGGCAGTTAGCTACTGTGATCATAACATACTATTCCATGGTCATATAACTAAGATATCCGAAGAACAGAGTGAATGCCACCTCAGCGTGTATGTTTCTGTGCGAATTGCGCTTTTTTCTTTCTTGAATTGCACTGTCCTTATGTGTATGGAAGTATATTGCAGAGTAGTTGACAACTGTGTGGTCAAATATTGTCTCCCAGGATGTAGGCCTTTGGTTGGAGGAAATAAATCTGGGCGGGTATCGCCAAACTTTTAAAGAAAATGGTGTTAACGGGGAGTATTTGGAAGGCATGTCCATGTTTACAACTGAACAAATTCTTCGGTTTATTCGACGTTGCCACATGAAATGGGGAGATTTCATAACACTATGCAAGGAACTTAGAAGGATTAAAGGTTATATCTCTCAAACTTCTTTGTTTTTTTAATAATCATGCATTATTATTAGTTAACTTTTGTGTGGTTATGCAATATGGTAAATCATAATTGTGTTTTATCACGTAGATATAAAATTGTATCTACTTAGTAGAAGTATCATATGATAGATATTCTGGATAATTATTTATGTTGTTAATGGGACAGATATTTTCTCAATCATTTTGAATCATTGAGTAGGATGATTATTTGTTAGAAGACCTGTAAAATTACATCCAAAAGGATCCAACCTTAAGAGAATGATTATTTGCTTTATCATTTCACTTTTGTGATTAGGAAAATAATTATTCTACAACTATAAAGCCACATCCATGGGGTCAGGCTTTGGTCACCTACCCATAGATGTAATTCTCTAAACAAGTGCAACTACTTGACCAAGCTTTATATATTGAAATCCTTTGTCGGAATAATATAGGATTCCTTGAATTAGAGTTAATTACGCGGATGGTCCATGTGGTAATTCCAAGTTATGGATTCTGTCCCAACCTTTTGCCTTGCTGAAACAAGTTTGGTCCCTAACAAGTAACACCAACAAACGATAAAAAAGAATGCTAGTTGATGTGATTTGGTCACTTTACCATTTTCATTAAAAAGTACTAAATTCCCGCACCTCTCTCTTGCTCCTCTGTTCTTCTTCGACCACTGTTTTTCTATTTCCCAGGCTTTCTCTTCCCTGGGGTTGGTACCTCCTGCTTCGTAGTTTGTCACCCACTCCCAAATGAAACTATAATCTTGTTAGTTGTCATTGTAGTTTGTTCATGGCGGTCTGAGGTAATAATTCGATTTTTGTGCCTACAGTGACCCACATTTCTTCCTTTGTGTTCCCAGATAATATATCGACAACGTAGAGAGTGGTAATAGAATGGTAGTTAGCAAGACAGTGATCAGCGTTGATGACTCTTACATTAAAACCCGTGACATGTCGTTCTTCCTCTAGGACCTCGAGATGTTTGGTGGAGCGAGCTGAAGGGAGGATAGAGATGACATGGATTTTTCTGAGGGTTCTGATGTCACTATTTACGCATGGAGCATCACTGATCTGGGCAAGCTAGTTGTAATAGCAAACCTTGCTGTAACAGAAGCTTCATGGCAAACCAATTGGAACAAACCCTTAAAAGATGCTACAACAGACATATTTGCAAAATTGTCTACCTATGAGTTTTGTTCGTTTAACCCCTTTCACCTCCAAAACAATTTCTTCATTGTTTGCACCAAGAAGAAAGGAACCCGCGTTTTTTTAT
>BJCM01004537.1:0-11415 GCA_018326385.1 Flaveria bidentis | reverse complement strand
CGAATGTAACGGCCATATAGCCGTTGTATAACGGTTATATTTTGAAAACCGGTTTGAAAACCGGTTTGGGTGGGAACCGGTTTGGAACCGGTTTGGGTGGGAACCGGTTTGGAATCGGTTTGAGACCGGTTTGGAAACCGGTTTGAACACCGGGTCGGGTTGAAACCGGTTTGAATGCTTGGAATTGTAAACCGCCCTCGAACCGGCGGTTTGAAACCGGTTTGAAACCGGTTTGGGCCAAACCGGTTTGGGCCCAAAACCGGTTCGGGTTTTTTTCGCGAAACCGGTTCCGAACCGGTTTTTTTGTACACATCTAGCTTAGGATGTGTTTTACTCATATTGGCCTCGAATATTTCTTGATAAGGTAAAAGAAGATGGTCTTACCATGGCATAATGTCACGACCTGCCTAAAATCACGTCGAGTTACTAGGTATCCGGAAGTTTCCGGACACATAAAGATGCACTTAGAGCTGCACGGAAGTCTCTAGAACATGCCACACGAATCCGGAACAACATAGTTGCGTTTGAGCACTTGGTAGCAGCCCTAAAATGGCCAAGAAAGCCTGGAAGTATTCGGCCTTAGAGCTGCCAAAAAGCTCTAGAAAATCTTTGAAAAGTCTATGGAACAGAAAAATCTGGATATAACCCTATAAAAATCTTGGATATTTAGTTGTTAGAAATCTCTAGATCATGAATGATCTAGAACCATATGAGTAGTATATGTCACACCCCAACCTTGACGGTGGAAACGTCGAGGAGTGAGAGTTAAGACCGTTCACATCCACATAACACTATTATTAAATCAAAAAAATATTATTCATAAGTTTCAAAGGTAATATTACAAACATAAGTCTCAAATAAAGATAAGATAACAAGCTTATTTATTTATTTAACTAGGTCCATTCCTAGGTGTGAACAACTTCAAAAGTGGCGATCAAACTTGAGTATTTCTTGAAACATGTTAAAAATAAAGGTTCAACATAATGTTGGTGAGATTTTCATAGTTTTTGATACATAAGTATATAAAAGATGGCAATTCATGTTGTAAGTTAGAAAACAAAGTAAACTAGGGATGTAAAACAAAATGCACAATCAAACCTCGACAAAGTTTTACAAGTCTCAAACATTTACAAGTATATACGATTAGCTAAATGTACTTGGATCAACCAAACAGGCTTGTCTGGCCCATAGATCTATGACGTCACTAGGCCAGCAATAGTTAATGATTGTACATATATTCGACATTACATGGTAGCCACAAAGTTCAACTAACCACAACATACAAGTAAATTGCCATAGGTTTACAAGAATCAAACGTGTTTACAAGTGCAAAGTTTCACCCCAAAAGTGTAAAAATATAAAAAGGGGTATAGAAATACTCACTTGATCAAATGTATAAAAATGAAGATTAATAAGAATAATAAACAATAATTCCAACGTAGTTCTTCACAAGATACCTAAGTATGAATATATATTTACAAGATTTAGGTTAATAAGATGAATGATTTAACATGATCTAGGGTTTCAATGAGAATTTGGGACCTTTATAAATAATTACAACTAATTAGAGAAATATATTGTAGTCTAATAAAAGTATCTTTGATAAAATTAAAAAAAAAGATTTAAAGTTTTTATAAAAAGTTATGGATTTAAATTATAAAATGTAGGTAAATTCTATAAATATCATGATTAATCCACCTTTAAAATGATTAATATAATGTGATGATTTAAATTGTTATCTAAAATCTTATTTATCAAAATAAATAAACACTATATATGTTGATAAATATTTGTTAAAATATTTATAAAAATAATAAATAAATTTACAGAAAAAGAAATAATTAGCTTTAAAAAATTAAACAAAGTTATAAAACCAATTCTTATAATTTTTAAAACAATTTCTATATTTTTTAAAGGCTGAAAAAGCCTAAAAAATATGATGAGGGTGCCCGGGTTCGAACCCGGGACCTCAGAGTTGTGATGCGCGCTTGTGACCAGTAGGCCAAGGGCCGAAGCCGTGCTAAGACTTGGTTTTAAATTTATAAGAACATAAACCCAATGAAATCCTCAAATTGCATAAACCCTAGAACGTTCTAGGATCAAATTGATCACCAATTCGATTCTATTGATGAATTTAGTCATGGGGCTTTTGTTCCTCATGTTAAGACGAATGTATCCATGCGGTTAATTACTTGGATTCGAGCAATTTCGATAGAGATGAGCACAAGAACAGGTCGCGATTGACTGTGGTCCAACCGATGAGCAATTGCAGATGATAATCAAATTAAACTCGTGCGTAGTTTCAGAGGGTTGTGTTCTTCGAAAACCCCCAATAAATTGCGTTTCTAAGTGTGCAAAAGGTGGGGTTCGACTCGGTTGCAGATCGCGATGGAAATGGAACTTCTTCGGGATATTTGATTATGTTTCAGGTGAAATTATGTTGTATAGAAGTTTAGTTACAGTTAAACGATCATGTAGGTGTGATTAATTGGATTATTATTGTGTGTTAATACCTGAACGGCTATGTGATTAAGATCGTCGGTTATGCGATGGTTCAAGGTGTAACCGGTGCTTTAATCACAGCTATTACATGCATACAAGTTCGAAATAAGTACACGAACGGATTGGAAACAGTTTAGAGATTAAATCGATTGAAAAATTAGGAGTTTTGGGGGTGACCGAACGGCCGGAAATCTGGCCGGAGGTGGCCGCCGGAAACACGGGGAGAGAGGGAAAAGGTAGGTTTTGAAATTTTACAACTTTAGTCCCTGTGGTTTAAACCTTTGTTATTTTATGCCAAAACATTTATTTTAAAGTTTCAAGATTAACAAATTAGCCCCTTAACTTTTAAGTTCCAAACATTTTTAAGTTTTATAACTTTTATAAATTATTATTATTATTATTATTATTATTATTATTATTATTATTATTATTATTATTATCATCATGATTATTATTATTATTATTATTATTATCATCATGATTATTATTATTATTATTATTACTGTTATGATTATTATTATTGATATTATTAATAGCATTATTATAATTATTATCTTGATTATTAATATTATGATTATTAGTGTAGTTATATTATTAAAACTTTTTATTAAAAAATTTAATGACGAACCAACAAGTAAACGTAAATAGCCCGCAAATTTCATAAAAGGCACAACTAGTCCTTATAATAATTTAACAAAGTTAACTTTTTAAATTAACGAAAATACATGATGTTACAGTATAAATAGGGTTGAACACCCTCATTTGTAGGCCCCCAAAACTCATATAAGTCTTGTGTTAAGTACTTGTAACTCTCTCTTGTAAACAACCTTGTAAGCAATACAAGTTATTTGTATTACTCGTTTGCAAACGCTTCCGCATTATTACTTGAATTACTCCATCGTTTGGGTCACAAAGGCTGAACTTAGAGCCAATCTAAGTGCCGCACGAGAGTTGAAGAAAGCAACCCGTGATAATAATCTCTAATGAGAAAACCAAAATCTTCTTTCACTGTTGTCCCCCTCTTTGTTTCTTCATCTATGAACAAGATTAAAGAGCAGAGAATCAGGAACGATATGGTAAAATCATATTAACATTTTATTATATATTAAAAAGTTATAGTACCATTAAAATGCATTATCAAGTCAAATGACTATGTCAAGGGATGTTTTTTCACTTGAGGTTCAAGGCAAGTATATATATCCCTAGAAACACAACTTAAGCAGCTCATGTTGTAATAAAGTCGATAAAAAACTAAATCATGTGTCTTTTTCATAACAACATGGCTTAAGGGAAATTATAGACAAAGAGAACATAACATGTAACGGAACAAAGACAATGATCTAACTACCTGGTGTAGATTTGGATCGTGAAACTTCTCCAATTTGCTTAGGAATAAACAAAAGAAAGATAAATAAATTTGACCAGAAGTTACATACCCATGTTAGATCACAATTTTCATAAAACATAGTATGAGAAAGATAAACCTTACAACATTGCTCTTAAGTAAGCAACTAGCTTGTAAATCTACCCCAAGAAACACAAAATAAGCAGCTCCTAATGTAATACAACAAGTTAAAAACTAAATCATGTGTTTTACTCATATTGGCTTGGAATATTTCTAGATCAGGAAATAGAAGATAGGCTTACCATGGTATAATCTCCAATGAGAAAGCCAAAATCTTATTTTACTAGTGTCGCCCTACTTGTTTCTTCATCTATGAACAAGATTAAAAAAGCAGAAAAAACAAACAAAGAAAAAGACTGTTTTGCAGTTCAATTTTCATGGCTGATAAGAAGAGCGTATGAACAATCAGTCGTATTTGACCTAAATCAATCGAATTTGACCTAAAAAACGAAGATGAGACTAACCATGGAGTTTGTGTGTTGAATCAATCAATGAATCGAATTTGCCCTAAAAATGAAGGGGAAAGGGTGAGTAGTCGCCAAAAAACATAAAACAAAAAACAAAAAAACGAAGGGGTGGAGATGAATGGAAGTACCTGAGAGAGCTTCATGATATCCTGTTGTTGATGTTCACAAAATCTTCTCTTCTTCTCTTCTTCTGTGTGTTGAATCAATGAATCGAATTTGCCCTAAAAACCGAAGGGGAAAGGGTGAGTAATCGCCAAAAAACAAAAAAACAAAGGGGTTGAGATGAATTGAAGTACCTGAGAGAGCTTCATGAAATCCTGTTTGTTGATGTTCATGAAATGTTCTCTTCTTCTGTAATGAATCGAATTTGCCCTAAAAACGAAGGGGAAAGGGTGAGTAGTCGCCAAAAAAACAAAAACTAATGGGAAAGGGTTGAGATGAAGTACCTGAAGCTTCTTCTATGTCTTCAACATCGTCTTCTACTCTTCTTTCTGTTGAATCAATGAATCAATAAACCAATGTAATTTTCCCTAAAAACAAAAACGAAGGGGAAAGGGTTGAGATGAAGTACCTGAAGCTTTTTTTATGTCTTCAACATCGTCTTCTCTTCTTCTGTGTATTGAATCAATGAACCAATGGAATCTGCCCTAAAAACAAAAACAAATGGGAAAGGGTTGAGATGAAGTAACTTAAGCTTCTTATGTGTCTTCAACAACATCTTCTCTTCTTCTGTTAGTAACATCCGGTCATTTTAAAAAAACAATAAATAAAGAATAAAAAAAAAAGCAATAAAATTCAAGTGGAGGGACTAAAAGTGTTTAAAAATGACAAATTTTTCAAAAGTTGGTGTAAAGGTGGGCATGGCCGCCCACCCTCCCTTCACATCACTCTTTCACTTCGGTTTTAGAGAGAGAGAGCAGAGGAACTCTCGGCTGAAGATAAGAAGAAGAAAAGAAATCAAATTCAAGGTAAGAATTCGTGGTTTTTTAAGTGTTTATGACGGGTTTTGTCCCGGTTGTATGCTTATGTGCTTATGTGTTTGTGTATGTGATCGGGTGTGTGTGTTTGGTGATGTTTTTAGGTGTTTGAACTCAGTTGCAAAGGGTTAGAAAGGAAGAAACACCCAGGCTGCATCAGGTGAGTTTCTAGACCCCGATTTCTACGTGTTTTAAACATCTTTGGGGTTGAAAATGTATTAAAACGATTTTTTAAATGTTTATGTATGTATACCCGTATGTAAGTGCATGTTGGATGTTGATCCTTGAATGCTTATAGGTTGTTCATGTTTAGAATAGCCACGTTAAGCTTAGAACAAATGAGTTTGAGGATTGGGTTTGGAAACATACTAGAAACCTGTTTTACAGAAAGTTCATGCGCCTAAATAAAGCTCATGCGCCTAGATAAAGCTCATGCGCCTAAAATTTCCTTAGAAATGTTTAAGTATAGCTCATGCGCCAGAACAGTGGTCCATGCGCCTGGGAATATTAGTCAGACGACTAAGTGTAGGGCCATGCGCCCAAGTGGCCCATGCGCCTAAGTGTCCATGCGTCCGAATAACCCATGCGCCTAAGTGTTCATATGCCCCAATAGTGCCCATGCGACTGAATTGTTCATGCGCCTAAGAGTTAAATCAGTTAAGTGTGGCCTGATGCGCCTACATAGTAATGAAACATCCAAACAGGGCTCATGCGCCCAAATAGTGTCAAAGCGCCTAAATACTTAGAATTTTTTACAAAATTTTTGGGAGTCTGTGCTTTTAGGGTTTTGACCGAGGTTTGACTAGGGCTTATTTATGATGATGTTCCATGCATGATTATGATTGTTCCTTATTATTATTATTGCTATTATTATTACTTATAGTATGTGACTATACCTGGTATGTTTATTATCGTAACGTAAAGTATATCGTAATAATAAAGAGAAAGAGTAATAAAGAAAAGAAGAGGAACAGTAATAAAATGTTAACAAGTCTTGCAAGCTTACAGGAGGTACACGACCATGTTGTCGTTAGCTCAACTGTGTTGCGGGTTAGCTACCCTATTATACACACAGGGCCAATAAATTGAGATTGGCAGGACCTTTGCAGCGTGCCCTGGGTGATTGGGTCAGCCTTGTTTACAATACATAGAACCCTTTCGAGGGATATAATTGACCCTTTTAAGGGATATAGATGGCCCATCACCAGTTTTCCACCGCGCATACAGTTGGGGTATTGCTCATTGGTCCATACAGAAAGTGAAAGATAAAGATAAAAGTTTAAAGAACATACAAGGCATACAGTAAAGAGAACGAACAGTATATGTTCATATAGTTAATGTGTGCTCGCATATACAGTACAGAGTTGTATTTTACAGAAAAGAGTATTTTCATATACAACATACAGAAAGTATTTTATTACTTTTAAAACTAAAACTCACTCAGCAACGCTGACTTTTATACATTTTCAGTTGGCAGGTAATTATTGCTGAGGATGGCATGAGGGTGAAGCTACTCGGCAGGGAAAGAGTGACATCCATTCGTATTCTATGTTGCTGTTTTTTTGTAATGCAGTAAAACAATTCTTTTGTAAACAGTAAAATGATGATGTATTGCTTAACAACAGTGTTCTAAATGAAATGAATGGTTTTTTATAAATTATTTTCGCTGCTTAAGTTTGTATAATTATAATGTTTAATGTTTTAGCTGTTGTGATCGACCAACTGTGAGGTCTCCGGGAACGAAGCCTTACATATGTGTGTTGAATCAATGAATCAATGGAATTTGCCCTAAAACGAAGGGGAAAGGGTGAGTAATCGCCAAAAAACAAAAACAAAACAAAGGGGTTAAGATGAAGTACCCGAGAGAGCTTCTGTAATAATCGATGACTCCTTCAACATATTCTCTTTTTATGTGTGAGTGTGTTGATCATATCATCATCATATGTGTGTAGACTCTCATGTGTCAACTATGAAGAAGAAGAAGAAGAACAACAACAACAGAAAGATATTTGGGGGAATGTCGGGGGAGGGAAACAAACACGGGTATTCGAGATTCTGCAAATCCTAAAACATTAATTATTACAGATTTTTTTTATTATTACATCATATCTGTAATAATATAATCTCATTTAGGAATCCGCCTATTAACCAGTCAATTGTTTATTTTATGATTTTAAACAGTTATTTGTATATTGTCTATACCAGACTAGATTAGTCTAGATGTGCACAAACCGAGTGAAACACGGTTTGAGTTGTGGTCAAAAGAAATTCAATCCGGGTTTGACTCCGCTCCGGTTTCAAGAGGGAAAAATATAGTTGATTTAAAAAGTATTTTACTAAAATGGATGGTTTTTTTATTATTTCTTTATTTTCAAGTAGTCAATTATAATTTCCTTTTGGATTTTATTTAATCAAACTATTATTTTTTTCCTCGTTATAGTTTTGTTATGAATTTAACTTTTAAATATATATTATAGTTCAATTAATGCTTGTTTGAACCCAGGTGGGTTGAATGAAAACGTAAAAAAAATAAAAAAGAAAGAAAAAGAAATTATATAAAAAGTGGCTGCCACAAGATTTGAACCTGGATGTTTTGCATGAAGATAGCTTGCACAATGGGATGTGAACCATCGAATCAAATGAAATGTTTGTTAAAGAACTTTGAATTTATTCAACATAACACAAAAAATCACCGTCAAAACAAGAAAAAAGTGATTAAGCCAAAAGGACGTGATCTTATGGGTTAAAAAAAGGTGCAAATGTTGTGAATTTGAATGGGAATAAACTAACAGAAACGTAAGCAAGATAGACATTTATAAATAAAAATATTTAATGTGAAGTAGTCATGGTTGTCATCTAGTATTTGTTTAAAAGAGAGCATGCTAAATTAGGTTTTATGTGGGTGTCAATCCATCAATAATAATTTATGATTCTAATCATTATTCCTTGTAAGTTTATTATGTATGGACTTCATCGTATTGTTTAAAATTAATCATCCAGGTATGTCAAAGTTCAGCAAAAATGTCTTGGCCTCATGCCCGTAAACTAAGAGATAGCTCAACCAAGTCTCAAACTTTGATTGTCTTGGCATAGACTGCATCTTGACATTCATAGCATCTAACCCTTTTGCAAATTCCATATCTAAGATAACAAATTTTTAACTAGTAGCTTCACCATCGAAATAAATTACTACCAACATCTCAAGACCCTTAAGATTTTAAAGATATATTTCGGGTTCTTTACAAACATTTGTGTTTGTGTTTCAATGAGCAACAACTTTTTGTTGTTAAGATGCATCGATTTCATGAGGTGGAAACATATTTATTTTTGTTATAAACGCTTTTTTTGTTTGTGATTCTCGAATTTCTTTAAGATCCACAATATATTTTCAGTTTCACATTTAAGAAATTATTTCTCAAACAAATGTGCCTTTGATGAAAATCATATTTGCATGAGAATGGTAAGAAATTATATCCACTTGTGTAATAATATCTAACAAAAACAACCTATTCATATTATCTGGATGTGTTTATTTTTATTTATTCTTTTCAGGGAAAAATGATACCGTGTCTCGAAAAAGAATATTACCTAGACGTGCACAAACCGTGTTCAACCCGGTTTGGGTTGTGGTCAAAAGAAATCTAATTCGGGTTTGACATGGTTCTTGATCGGGTCCAACCTGATTTCAATAGGGAAAAATGGTTTTAAAAACGTCTTTAAACCAAGTTGGATTAAGGATAACCCGGGTTGTACCCGAATTGGCGACTGGACGAGGGAGTACACGGTTTGAACCATGCGGGTTGTATTGGATCCAAACCTGGTCCTTTGGATTGAATATATATATAAAATAGACATGTATGTACACAATGAATCATTTTATGCAATACATTCTTTTGAGATTGTACTAATAATTGAACTTGAAAATTGCAATTTGAACAACAAGCAAATAAGTTTAATCAAAATTGATAAGAAACAATACACCTTAACAACCTTTAAGTCAAACTACAGTCGAACGGGTCGAACTGTAGTCGAATAGTAATTGAGTAGAAACCTTCAAATCTAAATTTGACTTGCACAAATTGTGAATAATACAAATCCAATACATTATCATATAATATTAATGAGTATGATTAAATCTGATACACCTAGAATCTAGAAGAACTTATATAAGAAACAAATATTACAATATATTCTTCTCTGTTAACATAAAATCAACATTCGATTACGAGACTTCTTAAAGTTATACTTTATACTGCAAACATCAATGGTACTAAATTTCTATAATTCGATTACGAGACCTCTTAAAGTTTCTATGATTTAAAGCCTTGTATGTTTGTTTGTAAATACATTGTTTATAAATCTATAAATATAAAATAGTAATTGAATCAAGATACTCATTTGCGTATTATTACTTGAGGTAACCCGGGTATGGGGTTTAAGCTGACAAACATGAAACTTGAGGGTTGAAGAGTGAGGAAGAGTAATAGTTAGGGGCATTTTTTCATACATTTATAATTACATTTATAATTTTTTTTTCATACATTTATACTTGAGGGTTATGATTTATAATTTAATTTTTTTCATACATTTATAATTACATTCATACATTTTTTCATACATTTAAACTTTAGGCACTCATTCTTGTTCTTATAATTACATTAATTTTTTTCTCAAATCTTCAATTAAATAATATTTTTTCATACATTTATAGTTATATTTTTCTCTCATTTACTCAGAACCATTTTCAAATATTACAAAAATAAGAAGAATTGTACTGTGTTTCTCCAAATATGAGGAAACATGATACAATCCCTATAAAATTTCTATTTTTGCACTAGTAATCACTCACAATCGTCCTCGTAAAATAATATAGGATGCTCATGCACATACATATGAAGAACAGGCTTTGAATGCTCTAAGGGGTGCGGTCCAGCCGCAGCGGATTCCAAATGACAATTCAAAACAAAAAAATAATATAAATAGGAAGCAAAGTAAACTAGGTGGCAACTGCCTTCACGATACCAAACAGTTTTGTCTTTGCTCAAATAATACCAAACAGTTTTGTCTTTGCTCGAAGCAATTCAACTCAAATAATAATAATAACTAGCAATGAAACCATGTTGCGCGTTGCTACGACAATTAGCCCTGTTCTAAATACTAAAACATAAATAGAAAAAAGTCGTAGCGAGATACTTAGAAACTATAAAGAGTTACGGTTATAAAATATAATAGATACTCATTTTCCTTGTTTTTTATATTTTTTACTTTTGCAACATTTTAAAATTCATAATATATTTTCATAAACTAATATAATTTTAAAATTCTTGTAAAATAGAAAGGAAAATAATAATGTTTGTAGCTCAACTAATGATTTCAATTTTCTAACACTTACAAAGTTTGGTGCACTTTTCAAGTCCACTCCTCTTTACTTTTCAAGTCCACTCCTCTTTACGTATGGGGCTTTTTGCAAACTCTTAGGGTGCAAGTAGGGATTTTTTGATAAACTCTTAGTGGCCAAAATAGAAACTGCGTAAACTTACCTATGGCCACCGACTACAAATTTAATATACATTATAATGTTACAAATTTCTTTTTAGTCGTTTCTTATTTATATATAGAATTTATTATAATCTCGTAACGTGATTGGGAAATCCCGATATTGAATGTTGTTGACTATATGATTTTAAACGTTATTGCAAATACACATTTTGGTAATTTTACGTGAGTTACAAAATAATCATTAGGTGTAATAAAAGATTTATATAATTTTTTACGTGACTTAAAGAAAAGTTAACATCACGTGTGTGTCTAATGTGGTGTAATAAAAGATTTATACATGTATGTATGTATATATATAGGGGAGTTATTCTAAAAAGGATGGTGTGTCTAAAAAGAATATGAAGCATTTTCAATCGTTAGATTAACATTGTGTATTGTTAAGATGCATTTATCCTTTAAACAAAAACTACCTTAATGACACGTGTCATCACTAAAACTCTTCCTATATTTTTTAGGATATATGGTTTTTTCAGCGGAACCCATACCTATATATATATATATATAT
>BJCM01004536.1:0-12002 GCA_018326385.1 Flaveria bidentis | reverse complement strand
CCCCCCCCCCTCTAAATTCTAAACTTCAAATGCTATAGGCTCTAAGGTTATTTCCTTCCCTTAATCTCATGGACGCCAAGTACCATGATCGCCTCCACTGTTGGAACAAACACATTCTGATCTACGGTTCCATGAAACTGAAGAACGGTTTGAGTTAATGGTGATTGAAAAGAAATGTAGGTTACCAAAAGTATATTGATTCAATAATATTAAAATGTTAGAAGATTTTAAGACCATCTACAATTGAAGGCTGATGGATGTTCATGACGTGATCCCACTATGAGCTAAAGGATAAGGATAATGAAGTTCATGTTAAATATGTCTACACTGAAGACAAAAGATGTGATGAAAGGTGTTTTGTGATAGGGGGAAGTCGTGTGTTAGATTTTTTGGCTGGTTGCAATTGTTTTTTAAGGCTGCTAACATTAAGGTAGGCGTTAGTCACTCGGTTGCGACTGCTCTAGTTGTTATAACAATATTGGTTCTTGACCGTGTAGATGTAACCTATGTCGGTCTAACATTTGGACTCGGGCCTAACTATGTTCGGGTTATTAAAGATGACTTAACCTTAAATCCCAAATCATTTATTTAAAAAGAAGGGTATCACTTCTAGTTCTATGTTCTTGTAGTCACACTCCCTATCTATGGTCGCCTAGTTATTAAAGTCGAAACTCTATGATCAGACAACCATCTTCTCCAAAGTTATCACAATAAACATATCTTAATGCTTCTAATCATATATAGACAATTAATTAATATATTGGTGCCAAATAAGATTCATATTATAACAAATATTTGATTAGTATGATACCAAAATTGTAAGAAAACTCAAACACAAACACTAGCCTTTCATAACTGACTATTTAGTTCATAAGACGAATCTAGCCTTTTCTTCCTCTCACAGTCGACGTGCATAAACCACGTTTTTTTATTATTTGTTATAATACTTCGTTACTTGATGTTGATTGACTTATTTTAGTTTCAGAAAGAAGTGAGAGAGAAGTAACAACATATAGTTCTAGGAAAACACTAGAACATTAGTTCTTAAGAATCAACTTCTTAACTCTAGCTAGCTGTATTTTCAATCATACCTTCCTTAATTAAATTGTTTAACAAGAAAATGTTATCTACAATAACAATTTGATCAATGCCCTATAAGAAATATTGGAGTATGCTATTGATTTTCTTGTTGAGATTTCAGTTAGAATTTAGAAATAGAGAATTTGAAATTAAAACCTACATAGTTTCAGAGCCATCATGAAGAATGGTTTTAGATCGAAATTATTCGGTGGTTCACCCGAATATATTAATAAGATACAACTTAGAATCAAGAACGTAGTGTGTTTCAAGAACCAGATGATGAAGCCGAATGACCAAAATATTGTGAAATCAACATTTATAGGGATGGGGTGAAACTACCGGAAGTAGTTTTCATCATAAATATATAACATTTCCACCCTTGAATTTCACATGTGAAATTTCGGGAAAATTAGGTTTTCGTGCATCTTTAATGAATTAGGTTTTACCAAAATAAAATGTTTCCAGGCTCGACTCTAGCTAGGGGCGCTACCCTGGACCTTGCCAAACCTCCATTGGTTAGGGGCTTCGCCCTTAAGGCATTACGAGGTTCTGATTTCGAAAATCACACTAAACTCAAACAATCGTACACTCTGTATCTTCTAACTTATTTGATTGATACTATGATAATATTTTTCAAATAGTCTTCCAATTACACGAATATATGTAACGACATACATAGAAAACAAGAGACGACACCCACTCACCGCAATTAAGAATTTACTATGGTTTAATATTTATGCAATCATTATTTCTAGACTTGCTTTCCTAAACGTGTTTTATTGCTTATTATTATTCTTATTTCCTAATATTATATCATAAAATTTGTTATTATATTATATGTTTTCTTATTTCTATTAGTAAAGTAAGCGTTTTTTAGGGCACAATATTATAGCTCTTTATTTACGTTATAGAAAGTATTACATTATACATGAAACTAAGATCGTGTATGTATTACACTCATATATGTTGGTTTTTTTCTTGACTTTTCATCAGATACATGAAACTAAGATCGCGTATGTATTATACTCATATATGTTGGTTTTTTTCTTGATTTTTCATTACAATACATGTATTCATATGTAAAATGCGTTCAATGTAATAAACGAATCTACAGTCTACAATTGCATACGCTTATCCCTTACATAGGTGAAATTTTATTGTAAATTATCTTAATCCTATTTGATTTATGTTTGTTAGGTTTGATACACTTATTCTTGTATATATTATTAATAAAAAATTCTATAACTCATTACTTTATTGATAAATCAAGGCAAAAAAAATACATTGATCCTATATGTACATATACTTCCATTGATTATGTAAAATCCGTTTTCGTGAGATATAAGAATTACACTAAACAACCTATTTTTTCTATTATAAGTTAGCCTTGTTGCAACATTAATTATTTTCTAACTATACACTAAGAACTTGCGTTGAATGTACATGATATTGATAGTGAAACATCTTCACCTTATGTTAAGATAATAATGTTTAAAATCTGGTATAACCTTTCTAATATAGCAAGGGTTTTAAATAAAACAATATGATCTTTTTGGGATAACATTGTTTGAATGTGTTGTATGTATTACCAAAAGAAAAAAGCGATGTTAACATATCTGCTGGTATTATTTTAATTTTTTTGGAAGGGATATGATTTTTTGTGAGTTGAAAATTCTCCATAATACGCAAGTGAAAAGGGCATGCTTGATAGATGCTTCGTTTATGACATGATTTTTAGCTTGCTACGTGAGATAAAAAAGATCCATTGATCATCTATAATCTAGCCATATGCGTGATTAATCTCTCACATTAAGGTATAACACTTTTAGAATAGTTTTACATACATGAAAAAATATAAAAAGAAATTGCACATTCATGATATACTTCCCACCATATCTAAAAATACTAAGAAATAAAGAATTTATAGTTGGGGTATGGTTATAGTAAATATTGTAGTAATCTAAAAAGCCTAAAAAGTATTGTGTGCTTGACATGAGTTATTCTATTGTATTAAAAATGAGAACATTTTGGTCGTTGTGTCAAATACGTCAGCTTATTGTGTCTTATACGTTAATTGTGTACGTCGAATATCATTTCATATTCATATATTTTACATCATCTGTTATATGTATTAATCATTGTGTTTTATTTTTTAAATCATATTATGTTAATTTTATCATTGTTTCTTTAATTATATAAACTTGTTATCAATTATATGTTTTACAACTAAAAGTATACAATGATATACTTTCATTAATATATTTTTTTCAAACATATAGTATTAAAGATAATACAATATATTATTTTTTTTATTCTTTTCTTTATAAATTATATAAATTTGTTGTTATTTATCATTATGATTTACAATTTAAAGTACAAGATGATGTTATTTCACTAATTTAATTTTCAAAAAACTAATAGTGTTCAATATAATACAATGATGATTAAACAACACAATGAGACATTATGTTATTGTGTAATTATTTTTAATATATTAGACTAATTAATTGTTAATTTATTATTATATTTTACATATTAGAGATACATAATATTGTTATTCCACAATTATATTTCTTATAATTAATCATTTTAGAAAAACATAATATATTCATAAAAACACAACAAGTAATAAAAAGACATAATGAACTGCTCTAAATATACAATAACAAGATATGGGCTTAAAAACGTTAAACTATTTATTATCTGTAAAAATGTTCGTTCGTTAATTTGAATGCAAAGTTAATTTCTAGTTTTTTTTTAACATTTTGATATAAATTTGTTTGAAGACGAAGTAAATTACTGTTCTGGTACCATGAAGAACCAAACGGTATGTAAGTTAACAATATCAAGTGATAATAGTTTTTATGACGAGGTACGCTTTGGGATTTTACGTTGGAGTGCAGCCGTCAAAACATGTTTATAACGTAACCTTTTGATGTTTAAAGTTACAGGTAGATCCCCACGTAACACGCGAGCATGAAAACTTAGTTAAAATTAAAAACACTGCAAAAAAACATTATTTAATAAGCTTGCCGCAAAAAAAGTTTATTATTGATTTATGTAACCATATAATTTTTTTTTGTATTCCTCTAATTTTTTAGATTGGATCCGTGAGTGTTGAGAGGATAAGCTTTAGTAGCTGATTTATAAAGAAACATTTAATTCACAATGCAAGAGATTGTTAATATATACGTAGATTTAATATTTAATATTTAATATAATTGGTTGGGGGTTCCAAGTTGACGGCTTTAAATTATACTTATTATAACAAAGCTAAAATTAGAACGTGACGTTATACTCTCGAAGCATCTCACGGTGTGGGGCCATGGAGAGTCATACAAGGTGTGTTTAGTGTTTAACTTAACTTAAAACACGGTTTAAGAAGGAATAGAAAGGACTATTAGTTTAATTGTTAATCTCACAAATGGAGACACATGACTTCACTGTTAGAAAAATAGTTATTTTAAAACATTCACAATCAATCCCTTATCTTCGTTATTATAATTGTATTATAAACGTTGTTTTTTATTTTTTTTATTTTTTATTTTAAATGAATAATATTTTTTTTAATATTTTTATCATTGTATTTTATTTTTACTCCACTAACAATCACTTTTAAAATTACTAACAAATTTATAGGGGTTGTATAATGTTTTCCCAACTATGAAGAAACACGATACAATCCCCGTAAATATTCTACATTTTTCACTTACAACAATTTACAACCACCTCCAATAAATAAAACATCTACTCACATAGAAACGAGAAACGGATTGTAAATGCTCTTACCAGTAATTTTTTGGAGGCTCCATAAACGTGCTATTCTTGTTTACCACCAAGACTGAAAGCATGAAATGACAACATTGATGGTAGTGACGAAACCATGAATTCTTTTTCTACGGTCAAATGTTGGGTCACAAAATAAAAAAAACATTGTAACTAAAAAAATTAAAATATCAATAGAGTATAAAAAATTATATTTTATTAGTTGTTCCCTACTCAAAACAATTAATCACATCTTAAATCGTATTTTTTGCAAAAAAAGTATTTTTAATGTAGTAGATACAAACATCATTCGTAGTATCACCATCCATCCAATTACACAAGTATGTCGTTACGCTTTATTGAACAATAATATCTCTCAATACTCATGGTTGCAACTGATAGAGTTAATATTAACTTTAGTAAACAACAGACTAATAAATATCCAACATGTTTTTTTGCAACAGATTAAACTAATTAATATTTGGGCAATAGAAGATGAGAATTGATTTGATATTTGGGTTTTAATTCTAATATTTTACAATATACGCAATTAACACAAACACAATTATTTACATTTTTTATGTATCTGTCTAAATTAAATTTCTTACTTACAAAAAAGCTTATATAATTTAAAAAAAATCACAATACATAATAGGGAAACACTTTTTCTTTTAATATATATGGCGTCAATTGTAAAAATAAATTGGTGTCATTCGCAGCTCGTGTATCCTTGTTCGTTTTGGAATCGAAATTTTTTTGTGTTAGTTGACCTCGTCCCCATTGATTGATGGGATTCTCGATGAGAACAATACATGTTTTCATAGTTAGTTTTGATTGATTCTTGTTCATAATCATTACTTTATTCTTGTCATGTTGAACCCGACTTTTAAACAAGTTATACATGTCAAATTATAACGTATATATATAACGATTTACATTAGTTAGTTTAAAACCAGATTATTTTCGTGTTGTATCACAAATACACTTACTTACATCACTATACTCTATATATAGTACACGTAGGATGTCACACCCAAACCTTGACGGCGGAAACGTTAATATGTGAGGGTTAAGATTGTTCACAGCCAAATAACGCTAAATTTAAATGCAAATATTAATATTAAAATTTTCAAATGGAATACAAACATATGTCTCAAAACATGAAATAGTTTCAAACAAAAACAAAGCATAACATAAATCATTTTATTCATTTAACTAGGTCAGAATCCTAGTTTATTGCAAGCTTCAAATGACGACTTCAAACTTGAGCATTTCCTAAAACATGTTAAAAATAAAATGTCAACAATAAAGTTGGTGAGTTTCCAAGGGTTTTACATACATAATATACCAAAGATTACAAGTAGCAATTCATGTCATATGTTATGAGTTAGCAAGTTTATAGAATACATATCGCTACAACCAAACCTCGACTTGATTACAAGTATATATATGATTAGCTAAGTATACTTGGTTCCCATGATGAACAAGTCATACGTAATCAGGATCCGGCAATACATCAGCTTTAGCACCAAATAGGTTTGCCAAGCCCAAAGATCTAAGACGTCGCCAGGCTAGTAATAGTTAATGATTGTAAACAAAATATGTATCTCATATAAGACTTACAACAACACAAATAACCATGACAAATAAATGTGTGATTTGCAAGTGCTTTACAAGTTTAAATGTTTACAAGTGTATGTTGATACGATAACATGTTTCAACCCAAAATAGTGTGAAATAATATAAAAAGGGGCAAGGAAACTCACGTGATCAATAAAATGAGGATTAATAAGAATAATAAGTAGACGTCGTTCCAACGTAATCCTTCACGAGATACCTAAGAATATTTATATTTACAAGATTTAAGTTTAATTATAATAAGTTTAACGTTTTAACGTGAACTAGGGTTTTAGGTGGAATTTGGAGATTTTTGTAAGTACGTTAAATATTTTAATAAAGAAATTTACCACTTATGTATTTTAATAGAGAATATAAAATCAAGCCATTTGTAGCAACTAATAAATTTAAATAAACATTTTAAAATAATTATGATTTTAAAAGGTAATGTTTGGACCAATACTAATTTATTATTTATTATTTGAAATCCATTTTAATAGAATTAAACCAAGAATAATCTTTGTTAAAAGGTTTTTAAAAATTTATTTAATTATTTAAATTAAATAAAAATTCAGAAAATTATTTGGTGTTTTTAAAAATATTTAAAGTTTGCAAAAACTATTTTTATATTTATTAAAAATTTTCTATAATTAAGTTGAGGGCTAAAAAGCCTTAAAAATATAAATGAGATGCCCGGGTTCGAACCCGAGACCTCATGGTGGAAGGGCAAGATCTTAACCAGTGAACCAGGGCCGTGGCCTTGGTTTACTTTGGTTCTAAATTATTTTAAGTCTCAATTTAAGAAGTTTCCCCCAATCCGTATGAACCCTAATTCAAACACAACCAAATTGATCATCATTTCACTACTAGTAATGAAATCAACATCGGGGCTTTTGATCCCCATGTGATTTCGAGTCTATGGAATCAACTAATTATCCGAAATGATGTTTAAATCGATGAGAACAGATGCAGGTGAGACGCGACCGAAGCTTGCTCTTGTTTGATGTGAAATTGTTGTTGTTAATCAAATTAACTTCAGGTGAAGCTTTGAGTGAAGTTCTTGGTTCTAAGCCTTTTATTAATTGAAGGGTAAAACGTTCTGATGGTGATGAACACTCAGTTGCAGATCCCGATGGAAGTGCGAATCGATTTTGATGTTTGTGTGCTTTTCAGGAGAAATTGGAGTTGAGAATAGTTTAAGGGTAGTTAGATGGTTGTTTAAGTTTGATTAATTTGGTTATTATTAGAGTTTAATTGACGAACGGTTAAAGAGTTGATGTCAAGCGGTTACCAAGCTAAATTGACACCTTTAATCTCGAATTAAGGCTCATCAAGTGTTCGAATCAATTTCAGGGAGTCACTAGAATCGATTAGGCATAAAATTCGAGGGTTACAGGTTGGTTTGGGGGGTTGTCGAAGCCGCGTCGGGGCTTGCCGGCCGGTGGCCGGAAAAACGGTGGTGAGGGAGAGAAAGGGGTTGGGTTTTTTCTAATTTTACCATTTTGGTCCTTGGGGTTTAAAAATTAATATTTTATGTACTAACCTTGTTTTTAAGGTTTATAAAAAACAACCCCCAATCTTAATTAAATTTTAAACACTTTTAAGTTAATAATTTTTATAAGTTATAATTACTAGTATTATTATTATTAACACCATTTTAATGATTTATTATTATTATTATTACTACTATTATTAATATTATCATCATTATTATTATTGGCACAATTTATTATTTTAACTATTAGCTTTCATACATTACATTCTAATAACAACTAAGAAATAAACATAAATCACCCTTAAATTTTAAGATTGGCAACAATGACCCTTATAAAAACAAACGAAATTAACTTTTAATTAACGTAAAAATACAGGATATTACATAGGACACTGAAAAAGTTTCATCTGGGTTTGAATTCATATGATTATCAATGATCATTCTATGTATCAAATGTTCATGTGTGTCTTCCTCACCATAGTCGCATGTTTATTAGGTATGGCATAATCACATGCATATCTCTTAACTTTTTATATCAATTTATTAATTTAAGATCCATATTATACTTAATTAAGTCTTTATATTCTATTAAAATTGTAAATTCATGAAAACATGTGTATTTATATACTTTTAGTAAATGAGATACATATAAATAGTTTTAATGGTTATATTTTTATGACGATATCAGGTTTTTACATGTTGTCCGACCAATCTGATCGGTAGACAGATAAACGGTTGATTTATTTTCCTATACCGTTTCTAAAAACATTGATTCCTTATTTAGAAAAAAAAAGATCACTTCTTTAAAATAGAATATTCTACAATCATTTTAGTAAGTTTATTAGTCAAGATAGTTAATTCTTAATATGTTTAGCTTTTGAGATGGTTTAAATGTTCAACTGTTCAAGTCATTAGTCATTTAGAAATTAATGGACGGTGGCAAGGGTATTCCTGTCAAATACTCAACAAACCAAGTTCAACGCATTCTCATTGCATGTTTGAATATTAAAATATTGTGTTTTAACTTTTTAGTCATGTGACTTTTTAATAATATGTTTATTATTCATGACTAACTATATAATTCCCGTACAAGTAATGTTGTCGATAATGATACCGACTGTTCTATTAGATAATAATGTGTTCGTTAAGAAAGCAGAATTTGTTTTCAAAATCAAAATTAAATTAGTGGTTTACAAAAATACAACCGGAGGATAACCATCACTCAACTTTGATGCTAACATATGAATAAAATTAATAGTTTCTTAATTAATTTGTTATAGTCTTATTTAAACTTTTGATACAGTTTTTTAATTGATTTGATTTTCATCTAACGAGCTTTTTGACTACTAAAGTAATTTGATTTGCTGATCCTCTCGCTACATAATTTAACCCGCATAGAATGCGATACCTTTAATGAACAAGAGTAAATTACATTTTTCGTTTTTTAAGTTTACAAAAAATTTTAGGTTTTGTTCTTAAACTATAAAATATAACATAAGTTGTCCTTAATGTTCGTATTTGTAACAGATTTTTGTCTTATCCATTAATGGCCGACTATTTCAACGTAAGTGTTCACATGTGTAGGGGCGGACTAATTAGCATAGAAAGGGTGGGGTCAACCGACCCAACATTTTTTTTATATGTAACGTGTCTTACCGGTTTCGCATGATTTTTTGAATGTTGACCTTTATGAAAAACTCCAAGACCCCTGAACTCAAGTACATTTTAAAAAATTTTAACCCACAAACCATTAAACGAAGAGTGCTTTTTGCTAAACTTAGGAAGCCTAAGATCTGATAACCAATTAAGTTTATTTTATAGTAAATCTACTAGCATGTTTAGTTAATTAAAAGCTCAATTTATATTCCATTAGCACATAACAATCTATCAATCTATCATTCCACAAGTCTAAAAGTTTACTTAAAAGTTGTCCCTAATCAAAGAGACGCTATTTACGAATTGCCATTTGCGAAGAGAATGTTAGCCACTTTAGCCGAAGATTGGCAAATTGCAATTCTTGCTTTAGTGCTTCATGCGCTTACGAATAATGCCAGAAGTTTTTTTTAGTTTGTTTATTATGGACTCCAAATGATGATTTTATAAGTTCACATGGTCAAATCAAAACGTTGGCATATGATCCGATCATATTGTCTTATATTCTCACACATTTATAGCACATGTGTTTAGATTTAAATATTTAAGTTGTTCTGTCTTTTAGTTCCAAATGAATAATAAAAATAATTGATTAAATATATACCGAAACATTCTAGTTGATTTTATCATTAGGGTTTTTGAAGATATGTTAGAAAAGAAAGTTATCCGAATGGTCATCTTTGAGTGGTATGCTTGAAACAATTATTAAAGTATCTTTTAGTGGATTCTTTGGAAAGTAACCAATCAATTTTTATTTATGTAACCTGAACCGACTTGAATCGAAAATTCTAACATCAAGTTAAGGTACACTTGACAACAAAAAAAACGACCCTTAAGGAAAAAAATTGCTAGACCCGCCCCTGCATATTTGCCTCTAATGTGAGGAAAAAATGGTTGTTTTGTATCTAACGAACCATTTATGTAGTTTAGGTTAATTTATTGTCCCATTTTTAATTAAAATAAGAATTAAAAAAATTATTCTTGTGTCTCCTTTAGGTATGAACTTTGAACCACCATCAAGTACACCACCACCACTATCCACCCCCTTGCATATTTGCCCCTCTAATACGTGATTAATGGAGTTTAGAGCTTCTATTATTAGTTTTAATCATGAATCAAAACTTTGAATCTAACTACATTTACTAATTTCTTGTAAAGTTTACCATCTCCGACCACTAGTTCGTTCTATTTACATGCCTTTAATTGGAAACCCAACGATCAAAATCAAGAACACAATATAAAAACTGAACAAAACAATCTCACGGATTTCCAATTTTAAACCCAATTAGATCCTTCAACGGTACGTTTCTCTCCCCTGTTCTTCAGAAAGGGAGGTAAGATTAGTTCACTACATGTGTTTGTAGTTTTATTAAAATAAACAATAAATAAATAAACAAAAAATAATACCAAGAAAATTATAATAACGAATGTGAAGAGTAGTTGGTGAAGGTGTGCACCGTCCACGCATGTTTAATAGACGTTGATGTTTGTATATTATGTAAATAACTATAATTTTTAAGTTAAATAACATGACCAAAGCTCCAAACTCTTCATAGTTCACAACGTGTACTATTTTAAACTTGCATAAACATTTTGAATATAAAGGGAATTACATATATCTAAAACTTCAGATTAGAACAACAACACCGGTCTAGACTTGAATATATCTCAAACCGATGTATTAGTTTGGAATGGTCCTTAGAGGAGAGACCAACGCTTTGTCGAAGGCACCATTTCTAGCACGTATATATACATTCATGCTTGTGTTTGGTTTGTCATGACTTATGCCACAACAAAAGCGCTCATAATTATCACTTCAAAACAATCAAACCTATGACAATGGTATTATATGCAAGAGAGCATTTGTTATACTTTAAGGGTTTAGGGTATATGAATATGATTCAATTAATAAAAGCATGTACGGTCTAATATGAGTCTATCTCTAAAGATAAATAAGAGTCCAATGGTAATGTATGTTCACTCCATCATAATGTTGCTAGGGCTACAACATGCCCAAATAACTCTTATAAAGAAGGTTTCTTCCAATATGAAGAGAGATTGTGTTATTCGTCCCTCTCATACTGTCTTCTCATACTGTCTGATTCTCCACGTACACACTTATGCACAAGACCCACCGTCGCGGCGCATTAAACCATAAAAAAATAACGTTTTTGAGACTTTATAGAAAAACAAAACCATTGCGTAAATCCATGTGTTAATAAGTACTTTGTAACAACGAGTGTGCTATAACGTGTGAAACTTAAAAATATAATCAAACAAAAAAAGTAGGAAAAGATGAAATATCTAAAAAAAGAAAAAAACCTAAAATAATAACAAACAAAATAAAAATAAAGTAAACTAATGAAAGAATTGGAATTAAAATAGAAATATA
>BJCM01004530.1:0-17257 GCA_018326385.1 Flaveria bidentis | reverse complement strand
AAAATGTAAATAATTAGCTAAATTTTAATAGAGTAATTCTTTAAAAATAAAGGTTATTTTTGGGTTAATATTATGGAATTCAAATAATATATATTTAGATAGACTTAACATATTGTTTAAACTTATCAAATTAATTATTCAAAATGATATATTTATTTTATTTTCCTATATAAATAAAAGAGACTTTAAATATTGATGTAATTCACTAAATCTTTATTTACTTAAATAATAAACATATATCATTGTGTGAAAAGAGGTTTTTTTCAAACGTTGTCTTTATATTAATCTTACGAAACTTTATAAATATTATTCTTATTCCATATTTTATACAAAATATAATAAAATCATTTCTACGAAAATATAATTTGTTTACAAAACCCCAAATACCCAATCCCTATTGAAACCTAGCTCGCGTTTACTCGTTAAACCTTATTACTAATCTAAATCTTATAATGTATATATATATATATATATATATATATATATATTTAGGTACATTGTGACGATTTATCTTGAAACAACGTTTATTATCAATCTTATTAATCTTCATTCTTATACTTATTGCCATGTGAGTTTCGTTGCCCCTTTTTACTTTATTTCACACTATTTTGGGGTGAAACATGATACTTATACATCATATACTTATAAACGTTTGAGATTTGTAAATGCACATGCAATTCATCTTTACCTTTTTGTCTTGGTTATTTGTGTTATTGTAAGTCTTATATGAGATACATATTTTGTTTACAATCATTAACTATTGCTAGCCTGGCGACGTCTTAGATCTTTGGGTCTGACAAGCCTATTTGGTGCTGAAGTCGATGTATTGCCGACTCTTGATGACGTATGCTTGTTCATCATGGGAACCAAATACACTTAGCCAATCTTATATACTTGTAATCAAGTCGAGGTTTGGTTGTAACGATATGTGTTCTATAACCTTACTAACTAATGACCTATGATATGAATTGCTACTTGTAACTTTATCATATTATGTATGAAAACCTTGGAAACTCACCAACTATTGTAGTTGACCTTTATTTTTATCATGTTTCAGGTAACCCCTAAGTTTAAAGTGGTCTTTTGAAATTTGCAATAAAACTAGGACGTGGGCCTAGTTAAATAAATAAAAAGTTATGTTATGTTTTGATTTATGTTTGAACTTATTTCATGTTTGAGACTTATGTTTGTATTTCTTTTTTAAACTTATAATTTAAATATTTACATTTAAATATAGCGTTATGTGGTTGTGAACAATCTTAACCCTCACATCTCGACGTTTCCGCCGTCAAGGTTGGGGTGTGACAATAACATTCTCTTGAAAAATAACATCTCTGCTCACTATCACCTTAGGTCTGTCCCCTTCTAGCCTCCATAACCTATACCCTTCAACACCCTTAGGGTATCCTAGAAAGACATATTTACAGGCCCTAGGTTCCAACTTCCCTTGGCTAACATGAGCATAAGCCAAAGACCCAAACACCTTAATTTCTCCATAGTCACTCTTTCTTCCTGACCATGCCTCTATAGGTGTCTTCATGTCTAATGCTGCTGATAGAGACCTATTAACCAAATATGCTGCAATAGAAACAACTTCAGCCCAGAACAGCTTAGGTAAACCGGAACTATCCAACATACACCTTACCTTTTCAAACAAAGTTTTATTCATCCTCTCAGCCAAACCATTCTACTGAGGAGTCCCTGGCACAGTTCTGTGTCTAGCAATACCATGAGCTTTACAAAACTGATTAAACTCATTATTGCACACCCATTATCAGTTCTCATCTTCTTGACTTTTGTTTCAATTTGAGTTTCCACAAGGACTCTCCATTCCTTGAATTTACTGAAAGCATCACTCTCATTCTTTAAGATAACCACCCAAACTCTTCTTGAAAAATCATCAATCAAGGTCATAAAGTATCTAGCACCACCCAAGGAATGAACCTTAGCAGGACCCTATAAATCAGAATGAATGTAGTCTAATACCCCACTAATGATATGCCTAGCCTTTGTAAACTTTACTCTCTTGTGTTTACCAAGAATACAAGTTTCATAAAAACCAAAATCATAATTATGTAGCTCAGTCATTACCTGTTGCTTTTACAACTCTACAAATCCCTGATGACTGATATGACCAAGTCTCATATGCAACAACATAGCCTTAGAACTACTATCACTTGAGGCAGATGCCACCTGAGGTTCTATTACACCAGCACTATCTAGTAAGTAGATATTATTCTCCCTTCTACTCCCAGACAATACTACTATTGACCCATTTATCAACTTAGCCTTACCATCTCTAAGACTAACATGGTAACCAGAACTCTCCAACAACCCTAAAGACAACAAGCTCCTTTTAAGACTAGGAATATACCTTACATCATGAAGATCCACTTCCATGCCATTCTTTATTTTCAGATTCACTGTACCATGGCCCACAATCTTGCAAGGTCTATCATCCCTAGCTTAACTGATCAAATATCTTCAATCTTTATTTCTTTAAAGAACTCCTTCACCGGTGTCATATGAAATGAGCACCCTGAATCCATAATCCACCCATCCTCCTTGCCACTGCTAGTGACAACCAACACATCTACAGTTTCATATCCATCAGAAGGATCATCATGTGCATTGTGTCCAGAATGAGTCTTTGATCCATTTGATTCACCCTTCTTTCTTTTCAAGTCAGGACAATCTTTCTTGAAATGCTTTTCTGATCCACACACATAACACCTCATCTTGTTCTTGGACCGGGACTTTGAGACACTTCTCTGCTTGAAGTTTCTTTGTTCAGATCTCCCCCTGACTACCAAGCCCTCTCCACTATCTTCTTTATAATCAGTTCTCTTCTTCAATTCCTTTGAATTGAGAGTTGTCAATACTTCTTCCATGGTAAGAGTGTCCCTACCATACATCAAAGTATCCACAAAATGCTCATAAGAGGATAGCAAAGATATCAAGAATATGATTGCTTGGTCTTCATCATCTAATTCAACTTCAATGTTTTCAAGATCCAAAACCAACTTGTTGAATTCCTAAGTATGATCTTCAATTTACTACCCAGTAGCCATTTGGAATGTGTACAACCGTTTCTTGAGATACAATTTGTTCGCAAGAGACTTCGTCATGTACAAACTTTCCAATTTTGCCCAGACCCCTACAGCAGATGTCTCCTTCGATACTTCATTGAGTACTCGATCCCCCAAGTTCAAGATGATTGAATTGTGTGTCTGTTCCAACATCTCCTTCTTCTCCTTGTCTGACATCGTGTTCGGCAACTTGGATTCTCCGGCCAAGGCATCCACCACTCGTTGGTGAACGAGTAAGCCTTCATCTTCAACCGCTATAACCCGAAGTCGTTCTTCCCGTCAAATTTCTCAACTTCGAACTTCGAAGATACCATTGTTGCCGCTGATCGATCTTTGATTGAATCTAGATTCTCAATTGAGCCACAAACCAGGCTCTGATACCAATTGTTGTAAACCTAATTGAGAATACGAACGCAGAATACCAACAATACAAAGATGATACAAGAATAAAGCTGTGAACAAGAACTTTCAAATGATTATTATGATTGGAATGATTTTGGATTTCGGATCCCCTCACCGATTACAGCTGATCCTTATTTATAGTGGATTAACTAACTATAAAGAACACTCAACAAAATTGAGAATTTACACTAAGGACCCTAAACTAAATCTTTCGAACAGAAATAACCCTTTGAAAGATTTCCTTCGGAAGATATACATACTTCCGAAGAATTCCAAAGTACACTTCAAATCCCTTCCGAAACAAACATAACCTTCGGTAGAAAACAACTTAGCTTCGGAAGAATTATGTTAAGTCTCGGAAGAAGCTTAACTTCGGAAGTTACCACTTATTTTGGATTTTAATACTTCACAACAAGCATCAATTGCTCTCGTGATTAGAATGACCTTTGAAATTGATTTAATTGTACCCTAACAATAAAATTATGCATCATTTTCACTCACACTTTTTATGCTCTGAATAACTTACATGTCGAGTATTGAATCTTGTATTTATATAACAATCAACTTATGCATATTATATACTATATTAAAAAGCAAGTTAAGTGTTACGATGGACTTTTATGGTTTTAGTTTTTTGTCATGAAGAATTTTTTTTGCATTTGTTGTTTTGATGAAAATGCTATTTTTGGTCTCCCTATTTTCCTTTAAAATAAAAATAACACTTGGTTTTATGTAATTACACAAATTCAATTATTTCTAACTCCTACAATTAAATTATTATTCAAGCATTATAATCGTGAGATTATGAGAGAAAAACATCATTGACAGCATTGATATATTTGAACAAGTTTCGTTATTAGTTTTTATAGTTTTCGATGAGCCGAGAAGATAACGACCAAACTTATACCACGTAACTCGAGTGAAAAACAATCAACTCCTGCCGTATAGTGTGAGGAAAACCATACAACAAATTAAAATGAGGAAACTGGATGGAAAATAAGTCTAAGACCATGTAGGCATTATTTTTTGTGAATATACCACCAATAAAAGTTCTTTCTAGTGTTATATGGTATTAAGATAAAGTGATTTTTTTTTTACTATTATACTTTCTCATCCTAGCATACCACACGTACTTGAAGTTTAGCCCTATAAAAATTCTATATATGTTATAAAACCAATAAATAGTAATATTAAGCATAATATAATTGTAATTTTTTTCGTATGAAAAGTAGAGAATAGAGATGTAACATTCCAAAAAATGACTAAGTTAGCTTTTCTCGTGTTTTAATGTTGTTTCTGACACCCCAGCGTGGTACGCAAGTGGGCGTTGGGTCCCACATCACACGTGTCTGCTAACTTTGAGGGTAAGTAAATAAATATCAATGGTCCCATCAACTGTAGCCCGGGTCCCACCTCCCCCTAAAACAGGACAACTCTACAGAGTAGGACCAGTGATCCGACGCCACGTGGATTATGATATCTAATCAACGGCCCTCCTGGTGGGTCACACGATTGTTACAGATGTGGTGTGGTGTACGTTGTATGATATGGTTGTCACTCGGAACACGAAAACGTCGATTGATTGTACACCGTCGATTGACACGTGTACGTCCCAAGTTTCTGTAAAAGTTGTACCATCAAAACCATTTTCAATCGTCTAACTATGAGTTCCATCGCCGATAAAAGCTCCTACCTAAACAACAAAATGGATGTATTCTTAATTCAACTACTAAAACTAAGTTATTTATGATACGTAAATAAAAAAAAATTATAGTTTTAAAAAATAATTAAAGTTAAATCTGAGGGTTTTTTTTATCAATAAAGTTCATTCTGAAAGGGTTGGGGGTGCGCTCCCGGCTAGAAACGAATAGCCGTGAACCCGATTAAGATAACATTTATCATTCGAAGTATGATCGTACATTTGCCGCTAAAAAATAAAACGAAGGGTGTGGTTATTTGGACTACACGATCGGTTAAGATGGCGTCACTAGTTGCGATTGGGTGCGAGTTTAACGCGAAAACAATTTACGTTATAGTGGTTAAACTTTTTCTTTTAGTCAAGAGTTGGCTCTGTTTATGATCTGTTGGTATAATTTAGTCATGATATAGATTTGGTGGAGCGGAATAGGCCGGATAACATCATGCGTTTGAAAAAAGTAAATCATTGGCATTTATACAAGCTGCATAGCAATATATGTTTTTTATTATTGTCGTATAGGCGACCTGACATATGTTTTGTAAAACATTATATTTATCATGTAAAACATAAATTGACTGATATGATAAGTTGCAACTTTGTTGGTTAAAGTTTAATTGTACGAGTCGTATAGCTTTATAGGATTTGTATAAGTTTTGTTTATAAAGTGAATAGAATACCAAGAAACCAACCAAAGGAAAATATAACGCAAACCGAAATATTTTTAATATAAAGTACAATTTAACTATGAGAAAAGTTATTTTTTTGTATGTTTCAATATAACAATATATTGTATGAAAAATATATAATTATTCTAAATCTTTAAAAAAGGAGAACGGGATCATCGCACAAGATTTTATTTCAATAAATATTTCAATAACTAAATTAAATATTCACTAAAAACAAAGATGTCAACAAAATGAATAGGGTTCATTAGGCAAAATGTCACTTTCTTTGTTAGAAAACAAATATAAACAAGTAAAGCATTCATAGAATTTGACCTGTTCATATAGAAGGCGCCCTCATTTTCTTCACACCTTTTGTGCTACAATTCAAAACTATGTTGTCATATACCATTATATAAATAAACTAAATATATATTAATAGTCTATTTTCCAACAATTGTTGTTTATATAGTTTTTTATATGTCTTGATAACGTTGGAATATTTTTTATAAATATATTACACATACTATGATATTCTCAAACAATAGTAACTTTTCTAACACTTTATTTTAATCTCTTATTAACATCAAACTATTACAAGTTCTAGGAAATAACACGATAGTCCTAGTTCGGTTGTTATCTTTAATGTAGACCCAAACCATTAAAAGTTCAAAATGGGACCGATATGACCTCTAGGTATATTTTCATATGTTAGTAAATTTACTTTTTTTACTTCTAACCTCTTACAGTTCATATATTTCGGTTGAGATTGTTTTATCTGTTCTAAGATATTGATGGTGTCCTATAACTATAAGTTTAGCTTAACTAGTTTCTTATGTTAAAATATGTAGCTTGGTTGGTGAATATACAAATAAATTTAATGATAATTGGTTACAAAGTAAAACCCTTTTTATAATAATATGTAAACAAGTTATACATGATCTCTTTCTTGTAATTAAGTTCCAAACGTTCTATACACACACACAAGAAGTTTGAATATTATAGTAAATAAAATGATCATAGTACAATAATATCCAATTCGATGCAAAAGAAAATTTTATTCAATTTCATTTCATATCTAAAGGGCTAACTAAAGGCTTATGCCACTAAAACATTTCTATAACTACGACTGAACAATGCGATATAACTTATTTGACCAATTTATTTAATACATTTTTGTGTTCAACTTTATGATACACTTACAAGAGAAACTCAATTGAACTAACTAATAAGAACTAAGATATGCGGACACCAGAGGAAAATGTATAAACTCCAACTGTTTTAGTTGTGGGGACCTTTTAAAAAAATACAAAAAAATACACTTAAAATGAAATTACGTACTCACACAAAGCACATCTGTGTTCACTCTTCTTTAAACATATGACTCAATTTTCAATACAAACATTGGAGAAAATGGTTTGATAAGTCATAAGTGATAAGTTGATATACGAGACAACACTATTAGATAATTATATTAAGTATAAAAACCCACATGTAATGAGAACATGTATGGTTAAATATGACAAAAGGAGACTTTTTATTGGCACCTATCTCTAAATACAAGGAAAGGATCCTACATAAAGATTGATGAATGCCTAGAAATTCCATGGGATTTTAATCACATGTAGTGAGAACTTTTAAGGAAACAACCAAAGGGTTATTGATAGGGTACCCTTTGCTCCAATGAAGCCTCAATTAGGTATCTTGATCACAAATCTTTCATAAAATGGCAAAAACCAAAAGGGTTGATCTACAATGAGTTACCCTACATAACCCTCAATTGGGAATCTTGATCAAACACCCTTCACCACTAGACAAATTTAAGGCCAAAGCCAAAAGGGTTGATCAGGGTATCCTAAAGAACCTTCATTCGGGTCGATAAACGACTCGTATTCGATCTTTGGACACCTAAGAATGGTCAAAGTATCTTCTTCGTCCTGCGAAAAATCAGATTGGTTTTCAAATACATGCGATGAATCACAAGGCTCTAGAAATGAAGAATGGTTCGCCTCGGGGCTATACGAGTCGATTATGTCGCTTTTCGTAGAGACCGAATTGGCGTACTCTTGCTTGCATATCACCATTTTTGGTTCATTGCTCCATGTTTGGATTGAAACTGGATTTGGGTTTGTTTCTTGAACACTTGAATCCAATTCTTTTGAGAGAAGTTCATTTGGGATTGATTCTTTTTCCCCAATCTCCTTTTGATGTAACTTTTCTTTTAGCATTTGAACCTTGAGATCAAACACATTATAATTAGATTCTCTACTCTATCAACTATAAACTACAAGTTAAGATAAAAATCATGTTTTTCTTAAAAAAAAAACACCAACATAAATCATGGTGATCAGGTCAGTGGACCATCTTACCTCTTGTTTCAATTTGTCATTGCGTTTCTGCAAGCAATCAAACTCCAATTTGAGTTTATCATAGCTAGAATTCAGCATCTCATAGTCTTTTTCAAGCTGTTTCGTTTTGCACCGTGCTCGACGATTTTGAAACCAAATTGCAACTTGTCTTGGCTGCAAATCAAGCTCTTTTGCAAGCTTAAGTTTCCTCTCTGGTTCAAGCTTGTTTTCCTCTTTAAAACTCCTTTCAAGACATTGAACTTGATCAGCTGTCAACCGTCGTTTCTTCTCCGGTTGCCGGAGACCGTTTTCGAAGTCGTCATCAGAGTTGTACTCCTTCTCATGTTGCCCTGAAACAATCTTGTTTGTATTCGTGTTTTCTCCTGTCACATATGAAAGCATATTATAGATAGTAAATACAACATGTATGTATGTGGTGTAGATTTAAGAGTATGTTTAGAGTGTGTGTGAGTTGGCTGTTAAAAAAATGGTAATTTACTATTTAATAAAATTACCATTTGAAGTGTTGGAGACCCAAGAGGAATCAAACCCATCATTAGAAAACCCAAGCCTTTGGTTTTGGAGCAAAGTTTCAAACACAATCCCACCCTCCATTGGTTTGTGACTTTCTTGAACTTTTGTAAGTTTGACTATTGTGGACTGGTCAAAGTTAGATGATCATTGGGAGATGGTGCTTATGCCTAAAAAAGCAAGTGATTAGAATTACATGATGGTAGAGAGAGATCACACCCATGAATCACAAGATGATTTGGGTAATGAAAACCATGAAAAATGTGTGTTTTAGAGAGAGATAATAAGAGAGTGTTGAGAGTGAGTATGAGTGTTGTGTTGGTATGTGTGTGTGAGAGAGAATCTTGTGTGGGGGAGAAGGGGTTGATGGGGTTTATAAGAACATCAAGGAATGGGGAAGAAAGGTAGGGGGCAACTTTAAGAGATTATTTGTTGATAATCAAAATTATTTTTGGTATTTTGCATATATTGTTAAAGTTATTTTGTTTATATAATTTGGTTAGGAGTTTTTAAAAGTATGTGAGTGTGCTTAGTATATTATATGGAATAATTTTGAGTGTTTGTGAGTGAAGAAAAGATACATGTTATTTTGGATTGGTATATTTGAAGAATCACTGTTCAATCCTTATAAATTTTTTAATATTTTTTAAAGTGGTTGTAAGTGGATGAGAGAAAAAAAAAGTAATGATAAATGTATAAAAAATATTATTTAATTGAAAATAAGAGAGAAAATATAATGATTTTTATATAATCATATGGATAAAAATAAAGAAATTATTTTGAATGCTCTTATAGTCTATGAAACGGTTTTAAATTTTACAAATAATAGAAAAATCTAATGAAAATATTTTTTAGGATTGGTTGTGATTGTGATCATGTGAAATTACTATATTACTCTTTGGTATTGTTATTTGGTTATTCGATAGTAGTAACATTTTTTATATAATATTTTTATTTGTTAATAGTTTTGTTGAAAGTAGATAGCATATTATCTTAAAGAGATGTTTTGTTGTACATTTTGGTGTGATAAAAGGTGAAACGTAGTTTTTTTATGAGTGTTTTTGTTAATTTATTTTATTTTAAAGGAATGATATGAAGTTGTGAATAGGGAATTAAATGAATGAAAGGAAGGTATGGGCAAGAAAATATTTATAAGCTTGACTTGTGTGGCCCTAAAATTAAGAGAATAAAAAAATAAACCGAAAGTCATCATTTACCAAAATGGGTTTTTGGAAAATATAAAAAAGAATATCTTTTCAATGGGTTCTTTTTTAGTTTCTAATTTTTCAAAATTTTTATTGATACGTAGAAGAAAAGAAGTTATACGTGTAAAAAAGTGAGGATAATTACCGACATTTCAAAAGAGATGTAACACGTCTTTTTCGCAACAAAAATGATATTTGTTTATATTTTTTTTAATTCGAGTAAGTAATTGTCAAAGGAGTTGGTCTATTTTCATATCAAGGTTTAAACAAAGCTATTTCTCTTAAAAAGGATGTATTTACAAAATAAATATATTTGGGTGTTTTTATATAGTTAAAACCAAAGCAATTCAAACGTATTGGTCTGTTTGAGATTAAAAAGTTAAGTCTTTAAAGTTTAACTGGTTTAATGATCCAGTCATGTTTGAAATTTGTAACTAAACATGACTTATATCTGTTTTTAACTTTAGTATATCTAGTTATGTATATCTATTATAATCACAAACCATGTCAATCTTTATAAAAATTTAATGCAAACTAAAGATCATGAAGAGATAGTTCAAACCATCAAAACCGAATTGTTTAAGCGTCAACCTAATAAAACCGGTTGGCTTGGCCAATCCACCACCAAACCAATTTAAACTAAATTAAAACCGGCTCAAACGATTCAAGAAGATCATATTATAATTATAAAATAGGATGAAAGAGGAGGAAGAATATTAAAATTTAGAGGTCAAATCAGTCATTTTCTAGAAAGAGGATGAGTCACCACGTATATAGATTATTATTAATATTATTATTATTATTCTGTTTTGGTTTCTATTTTAATCCAAAACCCATCCATCTTCATGTTAAGCCTCTGGCTCATGGCATTCTAAACCGGTCATATAGCCTCTTAAACCACGGTCCAACCCAACCCATTTGAACTTTGAAGGTGTGGATAATTCATTATGTTCAACCAATTAATAATAATAATTTACATAGTATTAATTATCAATTTAGTAATACATTATGGTTTTGTATCTTATATGTTATAAATTGTACTTTATTTTGTTTGTTTGTTTGTTTTTTCATTTTTAACACTATAGTTTTCATCTTTTACGTTTAATCCTAATGTTATGTTTTATATTTTCAAATTTTTTCTCATATACTTTTCATCTTTTATAAGTTTTTTGTTTTGTGTCTCGGTCTAAAATTTCAAGTTAACATACAGGCACATGCGTATGTGATTTAATGTTTTTACATCTATTATTTTTTGTTTCACGACCGCGTTGTGTAATACACTTCGTTCTAATTTATACATATTAACACTCCGCAACGCACATGCATGGTTTAAAGTTTTTTTATGTTTGTTGTTCGTATGGTTTTATTTCTTTTGTTTTACAACCTTTTCTGGTGTTGGTAGTCACTAGCGACGGTGTGACATTGATGTTATTTGACCTGGTTTTACGCTCACATTGCAATGTATGGGATTAAATACTAGTTATTATTATTATTATTATTATTATTATTATTATTATCCAACAATGGTATATCGATCATTAAAAATATGGGACTCACCTTTTTATTCTTTTTAGCAACATAATGATTGGGGATAAGGTATGAAGGATGAGGATCAAAAGGGGTTTTTACAAAAATGAAAGAAACATTATAAATCATAAAATAGATGTTTAGATTAATGAAGGTAAAAGTAAAAGTGTTTTGAAGTTTAGGGTTTATAATAAATACCTCTTTAAAACAATGATTTTTTTAATAGTTGGGTCTCGTGTTGTAGATGATAGTCATTTAACAACATTCATAAGAGAGGATAATGAGTAATGAGTATGTACTTTGGGCCAATTAGATGGTGTTATGTTGCATTGTGAAGTTGTGGCAAGCGGAGTGTTGAACGTGTGAGTACATGACGCCCGATTAGATCGTGGCTCGTATGATTGTAACAATCAACACCAAGATAGAGCATTTTATCAAGACTAGTGCTTTTCTAGACGTTGATTATGGTATATTTGCTCTTTAGGATTGTTTGGTTTGCATATTACTACTCTCAAGATGGAGCATTTTTCCATTACAAGACCGTTTTGCCCTAGTCTCAATGTGTTTTCCCTCTCGATGCCATATTGTCACTACAAAGATCATTTCGATGGTAAATATCCACAAACAATTTGAAAATATCTTTAGATGAGAAAAATATGAAATCCACACCTTGCATATAATATCAGAGCATTAAACAAATAACATTATAGATTACATGAACATAGTTTGAACTTTGTATAATTAACATATATAAAGTATATGTATATATAAAATACAAATATACGTTGTATTTCAACATTCAGATCTCATACACAGCTATTGTACAGTGACATATCAATAGCTGCTTTATGCAATGGTCGGCTACATGGATATTGGTTATGACAAACAAATGAAAAAATAAATAAATCATCTAATGTATATGTTGAATATAAAATTAAATTATATTTCTCGAAGTGCTAACGTTATCTTTGCCTAGTGACCAAATTGGATGCATTTTCCTTTATTATTATCTTAGTTGCTTTTTTGCTTTAACTAAAATGAATACAGATTTAATATATTGTTGATTATCGGAATTGTGATAAACAAAAAGATATCCTGATAAAATTAACTAATTTAGAAATTTTATTGACTACTTATATTTGCGTTCCAGGATGCATTGGAAGTTTTAAAAAAAACAAGAGCAAAAGTGAAAAACACAGGTTATAATTGATAAGTAGCAAACTGTCAAAATTTTATTTGAATGAACATATGCGTACCAATAAAAATTCAGTGATTCACAATCTTCTAGGAAGACTATATACTTATAAAGTTAACGGAAAATGATATAATATATAATTGTTTTTAATTAATCTACTTCTAAATCTATTTAACTTGTTTACACGGAAAAAAGTATTTTTTACAAATCTGGATACAATTGAGTCAAATATATTAATATTTGTAAAAAAAATTGAATAATTACTTATATGTAAATTGTTATACAATGTTCATAATATTTAACATGCATAATTAATATTCTTTCCAAGAAAATTTAACGACACACTAGAAAGATTAATAACGTTGTATCTTATTTTACCGTGTATAAATAGACTTATTACTTATGCCAGCTATGCATATTTTATGTTATAATAATTTTTTACTAATTCTACAAAAACCTAGTTTCTAACAAAAAAATTTATACAACCCACTTTTGTTTATTTAAAAAAAATGTAACAAAATATACATTAGTTAACGTAACATAGTTGAACTATTGTGAAGATATCCTTTAATTTCTTTTGTATTTGTTTCTAAAAATGAAGCATGGTTTTAGACGGGTGTTTTGCTGCAAACTCCAAATTCGTAGCATCTTAGCCTAACATGTATCATTTGGATAAGATATGGATTAATATTTAATGTGCATTTATGGATTGCTTGTTATATAACATATGTCTTATTATGCTAATTTTGGAAATATGGGTGCGAGGAGACATTTTGTGCACGTTATTCTAATAGAAATAAATGAAAAATACGTATTGTCACACTAGTTTATCTTAATGTAATATGTATAATTTCCCTAGCTATTTATATATCTTCAAGAAGTCGAAAGGAGGTGAAACCGTGAAAGGAGGTGAAACCGTGAAAGTGTGTTTGGACTCGATGAAAATATGAGAAGAAAAAAGAGTTTTTAAGAAGTTATAAATTTTAACTTCTCAAAACTTCTTTTGACTTCTCAAAAGGATGTGTAAATAAGCAATTTCAAATATGCCTTTAACTATCAACAAAGATTTATTAATTAGATTATAATGTATAAAATAATTTAGAAAAAAGAAAAAAAAATCAGAGACACTTCATAAAAAAACAAATCCGATTGCCATATAATATTTACATGTCCCTAAGAGACATCCTGATGGTAAAGTAATTTATTTGTGAATCAAAGGTTGTTTTTAATCAAATGTTGTGACTTTAAATTCTATAAATTGTTGGTCAAATAGTTTTAGGAGTAATATGAATGTAGAGTAAAGAATATGTGTTCAGAAAACTATATACTAATATATATTTTAAGTGGGATCAGCTTTGAACACAAACCAAACCCTATGCTTAAACCGGTCTAGCTCCTACCAAATTACAAATTAAATCGCTTTGTAACTCTATACTTTAAATTCGTATCGAAACCGGTCATGCCTGAGCCGAACCGGTTTTAATTTGATCTATTCCCCTAAAAAAAGGTTTGGACAAGACTTGCTTTGGTTATCTTTAACCCCACGTAAACTGGTCACTTGGAATTCAATTTGTACACCTTTAAGATAAAGGATTTTCATAAAGGCCCAATATTCAAAGGAGCAACAGCTTTATGGATATGGATTGGGCTGACCAGCTTTGTTTTACTTAATAAATAACTTATACGTTAAGTGATTCGAAAAAAAATAAAATAAAAATAATTTCGTTGCCCAAAAATAAATATACGCCATTCTAATTTGGTAATGCTAGAAAGTATCTACATGTAAAATTACCATTTCTCTTTGGTATTGTACAATTGTGTAGGTAGTGATTAACACCATCAGGACCTCCGCTATCGTGGATGGTTGTTCGGTTGAATATTGAACCATTACCATTTGAAGAGGTCTAACTTGTTGATGTTCAATTTTTAGGGCAATAAATTTCTTTCGTCATTTGTTTTTCGCCTATCAAAGGGCCTTTGTCCCAATGGTATCAAGATGTATTGGATTGGTGTTTCTTTAAGAGATGATGGTTCAAGCCATATATTTAACCAATAGTGTAGACTTAGGTGCATGTTTAGAGAGTATATGAGTTCGTCATTTTATAAAGATTGTTGTGGGCTAACATGTACTTGTACCAATCTATAGGGGCTAGATATTAAATTATGGACAAGTTAAAGTGCATTGAAGACATTGTCATACTTTATGATGGAGTAATACTCCGTAATAGAATATAAAGGAAAGTATATAATAATTAATATATAAACTGGTTACTCAAATAATTACCTTTTATTAAAGTTATTAAGGTATTGAGATAACTTTAGAGACTATCTAATATTAACTAGTTTGGTTTTGGTAAAAATTTATGGAAAGATTACAAAATGATAAAAGAAAATTTTATTTGAATACAAATCATTATCGAATTTAGAAGTGATAATATAACTTTTTCTTTTACCAAGAGTGACAAAATCTAGATGGAATATTAAGACCTATAAAAGTGAATGTATGGTCATGCTTGCAATTATTCAATCGATTATGTCACATATTATACTTTGGGCTTTGTATTTAGGCTTGGCCGCTTGGGCCCGTTTTCAGATTTAATTAAAAGGGCTTCACCCAATTTCTTCTTTACAATTAGGGACTAGGGAGGGCATTTTTAGGCTTTTTAGCCATCTTTATTTCTATACATTACAAAGGAGTTTTTATTTTTTTTTCTAAGATGCAGTCAGGAATCTTATTTACTAAGCTGAAAATTATTTAGCAACATGTTGTAATTTAATTTTTTCTCATTCCAACTCTTTTTGTCTATTTGAAAAAAAGATTTTATACATATTTTTTTCCCTAAAATGATGTAAATGGTCATACGCAACAAGATTGATTTGACCGTAAGATAGTGGTCCATAAGAGTTAAGACACTAGCCTTGTCTCCTCTTCTAATGGTCTTTCTTCTGATGGTCTTTCTTTTATTGTCTTGTATCATGATCTAATCTAATGTTGACGAAAACAAATGTCGACTGATATATGAAAAACTAAAATAACTCAAATGTAGAGAATTTTTTAAATTACTTTTGGTTCAATAAATATTTCGTGATTAATTTTTTATTGTAAAAAGAAAAGTTGTATTAAAAAATCCAATAAAAAGTGTTGATACAAATTTAGCTGATATAAACCAATTACACACGTAAAGAATTTACATGAAGCATTATCTTGGCCCCTATCCACGCATGATCCGCCTGCTTCTCTTAGTAATAGACTCATGTTTTGGGTTTGTGAGTAAACTATTTATCTTTTCAAGTATACTTGTATACCGACATTGACACTTAAAAAACTGATACTGAATTTGAGAAGAAGTGGATACCGGTATTGGGTTTTCAGTACTTATAGATTTAATACCAATTTTGTTTTTTTGCTAAAAGTTAAGTAGTTTCGTGATTCTAGATTATCGATTTAGGAATTATAATACCAAAAACATTCTGAACTTGAAATATAAAACATCCAAAATGTAAATATAATAATAAAAAAACTATCTTTGCTACTTGTTACCAAATCGGCTCTTTTCGGTCAGTACAAATCAAGCAAAACATAAATACCGATACTTTGTGCCTTTTTTGTTTGGTTAGTACCATTACAATACGGGTATTCCTAGTATTACCTGACCCTTTGGGCTTTGTCTTGCCCACATGAGCGATATAATAATTGGAAATGAAAATATGAAAGGAAAATGAATATTTTTTAAGAAATAATAGAAGATTAAAGAGTCATAAATCCTTATATTTAACTTTTCCCTTATTTTTATCAATTCACATAAGGATATATTATTTAACCTATTACCGTCTTATCAATATATTTTCCACATGGGCTATAATATTACATTAGTGGACATAAGAAAAGAGAAAAGAAAACCTAGGTTGGTGTTCTACATACGTAAATATTAAATACCAAAAAGACCTATGATTCGATCAAACATGTATTCACATTTTTTATTATACATATAAAGATGTTTCGTTCATGATGTACTATTACTCTGATGACATGAGTTCATTATCATGAATTAATAAGTGTTGAATTCATATGTGCATAGAAGAATACAAATATAACTTATTTTCTTTATGTAGAAAGATAGTTTATCTAACTTTAGAGGGTCGGCAGATTAAGTTCGACAATGCTACACGTGTATAAATGAACCATACAAAATGTCTTTCAAGGGAATTGTCGGTTTGAAACTTTGTTGCCTTCTCTAAATCAACTCTCATAGTCATTTGGTAGGGACAAATTTTCTTTTTTCTTTTTAAGTTTCAATGTTTTAATTATATAAATGATTAAGTTTATACGTTGAAAGTGTTACATATTGTGAGTTAGGATCATTTGAAAAGTCACAAATATCTACAAAATCAACATGATATTTGTTTATGATTTATATGAAAGGATAATTGAAATATAATATTTGATCGTCTATTTTAAGGTTGAAAAAGAAATCAATAAACAACTTTGTAATCTACATATATGTAAGTTATATATGTTATAGCATTTACACATGTGTAGCTAAAAAATAAAATTTTTAAAACACACGCAATCGTGTGTGAAAAATATAATATATATAT